>JAPYZR010001729.1:0-19928 GCA_030522945.1 Trichopria nigra
CTAATAATTGTTTATTACTCGATTAGAGATTTTTTTAATATATACAGGTGCTAATCAATAAAATGATGGTGATTTAATAAGTAATTTCACTCAAACCGTCACTCAAACAAACTGACAATAATAAAACATTACATTATTATATGGATTACCGAAAATCTATAATATTAACGCGCCGTTACGTCCAGTTATATCTTTAATAGGCACTCCTATATATTTTTTAACGAAAACACTTAATTATTTTTTGAAAAAATACACAAAAAAACCAAAATCCTTTATTAAAAATTCTTTATAAATATTCCCTTGGAATTAGTTTTACAAAGTATAGAAAAAAGATTCACATATTTCATTAGAGGATTTACTATTATACTATTTCCCTTCATTATTTTTCTTAGATCAACCCTCTACACGACTTTCAGGGGTCTCCATAGTATTTTTCCCTCGCTGTATATATTATGTACACATGTGCATCAATGTTTACAGATATTTAATTATGACAGCATTATATATTACATACATATGTAAAATTCAAATAATTAAAAATGATACATTTATCAAAATTATTCCAATCTAAATTAATTTAAATATGTAATTGATGGTTGAAGTTTGACATGAAAAAATACTAAATATCCCCGTTGCATCTGTCATTTTAACATAATTTATAAAAATCAAAGATGAGGTAATTAATAATAATCGGTAATTTTGTTATAGCTTTTATTATTCTATTATCATTCTCGTTTTAAAAAATCCATTCAATGGTCTTTCAATAGAGCATCTCCATTTTTTATCACTTTTTTAAAGATGAAAAATTAATTCAGTTCATTAATAGAATTGTATTTTTTCTATTGCTCTTTGGAGTATTTTTTTTTTTTAGTCTTTTTTCTCGGTATTTATTTTTATATATAATGTTTTATATATAATATAATGTAAAGAATATATGTAAATATTTGCGTAAACACAAAAAAATTTGGAGTATTGCCAAGAAATACAGCAAAGAAAAAGAAAATAATTATTTATGAAATTTAAATAAATAAATTTAAACTAGTTTACTGCTGTAAATCTCATACAGCTAAATGTTCTTAGTATTTGTTCCGCATGATATTCAATTTTAATAACTCACTTCACTATATTTTACACATCTAAGTTTCACTTTTATCTAACAAATACATTTGCTTCCATTGGAGCGACTTTTTGCTGAAGGATTTTACCGTATCCCCCTCTGCCGTTATCAAAATCTGATCTGTATTCATCTCTTACCTGAAAAATTTTAATTTATTAAAACCATATATGTGCAGATTATAATAAATGTAAAATTGTACGACTATTTAAAGCAGCAGGAAAATTATCATTTTGCTATAAGGATACAGAGTCAAATATATTCTTTGACAATCCATATTTAGATATTTTTTTATATTCACATGTCCTTGCAGACTAAGTTTCTTTGGAGTTGTGCACTTTTCCAACAATAATTATATTCAAATGATATCATACTAATATATTCCTGCTACTTCCAAGATTTTCTAAAATTATTCTCAAATAAATTCAAACTCACTTGTCCTCCAGTCTTTCCTCTTCCATATTGACGTCCTTCTACAAAGCCAGCATCCCAATCCGTCCGAATGATTCTGTCATCGAGGCGTGTACCATTAATATAACGCATACAATTTTCGGCATCACTTCTTATGTAATACTCCAAAAAGCAAAAACCACAAGGGGTCTTTTTATATTTGTCCAATCCCATAACGATTCTTCTGATATCTCCACATTTTGAAAAGAGTTCATAAATTTGTTCTTCAGTCGTATAGAATGAAAGATTTCCTACATATAACGTTGAAGAGGTACGCAACAAACGATCCTGCTCTGCTCGTGAACCCTATCCAATAATAATATGTATAAATAAATATATATTTATATTATTCATATCATTTAATCAAGAGCAACAAAAAAAATATTTATTGTTCGTTTTTCAAAAAAGTTGAAAATTTGTTTCAATATAGTTACGATAGTTCATCTGTCTTCGTTTGTTGTATCGGTTTTGTATCATAGAACAGACGGTTGTAGAAGGACTTACCCATGGTGAAATAATGGGACGTATTTTTGTTCTCCAGCGATATACGTGTGTAATGAGAGGAAGAAAGACGCTCTTATGTAAATTAACTAAATTACATTTGTTGTCCTTCTGTTCTCCAGTCCCATCTTTCCTATTTACTCAGGAGTTCTATGTTTGTCTATACACTTTGGTTGGATAGTTTACGCTTCTCGAAAAATACTAACCTTAAAATGTTGATCTCTGTAAGAACTAAGCTCTATAGACGGTGAAATCTGCGACATTATTTTAAAACTTTTTTTTATATTACTTTAATGTGAAATAATTGAGTGAATTTTAATGAAAAAACACAATAGTTTGTTATTTTTTCCCCCTTTTTTTTCAAGCCGGAGGGCCGGACAGCGCCGGGGTGTTGCCTGCTTCCAACCGTACGCGTGTGCCACTGTGACTGACTGTGACTACTGTAACCAATGACATCTGATATACACATTACACGTCACGAAACATAACAAACCTGCACAGAACAGACGTCTTTTTTCAATTTTTAACAGTGATATGAAACAAAATCTGTGGTAACTTGAAACGACTGTCAACTTAATTTAAATCAAGTTTATATAGATATAACTATACATACAATGTCGTGTGAAGTCATTGTATTGTTTGACGGTTACTCCAATAAATTGAGTGACACTATAATGGAGGCTAACTGTTCATGCGTTTTAATCAAAAGCTCAAAAAACATCATTGTTGATACTATGACCGCATGGGATAAAAAACGTCTTTTGAAAGGTTTTGAAATAATCTACGACCAATAGAACATATACGTTATAGAAATGACAATTCAATATTTTCAGCTTTAGAAGTGAACAACGTTTGCCCTGAAAATATTGATTACGTTGTTTGTACGCATAGTCACTCAGATCACACCGGAAATAACAATTTGTTCACCGAAGCAGAGCACATTTTAGGAAACTGTGCGCAACGTGGAACTACATTTTACGACAGAGACATCTCAAAACGTAAAATTTATTGTTTGTATAGGTTTTATAAAATTACATAAAGAAAATATTGTTTTTCTTTTTTTTTTATAACATAGAAGATTACCAGCTTTGTGAAGGGGCCAAAGTAATAGCCTCACCTGGACACACTGCAGAAGATATAACCGTTGTGGTAACTGGTAAACTTAAAGGAGAAGAGGGCGTCATAGCAATTACAGGTAAAATGCATTATTTTGAAAGAATACATTAAAACTTAATAATATAAAAATCCCATCGGGCGGTATCACTGGGCGGGTATATATTTATATATAATATTCTTCATGAAAAATGTTAATAATGTAACTTTTTGGAGTATATAAAAACTTTTAAACTTTACTTGAGTTCCTGCAATTTAAGGTACAAGTAATATTACAAGTGTTTGAAATAGCACAAAAAAATATTAAAAAATAATCAGATTTCTTGTTGCTTTCCTTAATACTGTCAATGCGTAATCTTCTCCAAATCCAGTAAATAAAAAAATATTATGATTTCAAAAATAGCAATTCAGAATCTGTTCATTTGTTTTTAAAGGTGAATACTTTTAAATGCTTCCCCATTTGCGAAATTTATGCATTATTTTATAATTATTGGTTATTATCACATTATAAAGCGGACGATCAATTTACAGGGGATCTATTTGAGAAAGAGGAGGACATAACAAATCCGGTGTTATGGAAAGAAGTAGGCATGCCTGATCTGCATCAAATACAAACTAAATCGCGAAGTAAAATTGCTAGTTTCGCCGATTTCATTATTCCCGGCCATGGACCGCCGTTTCGAATAACCGAAGCTATTCGTGAGATACTCCAACGTCAATCAGAGATTTCTCCGGATCTTTTTTAAAAAATCATTAAACAATAAAAATAAAAAAAATTTATTCTAAAATAGTGCAAGAAATTTGAAGCGACCTCGTTATTTTTACAAATATTTTATTAAACACTGCATCGTGTATTACATGATATCACAACGCCACCGTCAAATTGATGGTTACAGTAACTATCGCCTTCCGGTGTCAGATGTACAAACAGACATTTATTAAAAGGCTTTGCTATGTCGCAAAGAAAACTGATTTACATCGCATTATATATTACTCTCTGAAAGGAGTTCAATCGAGTGTTTTAGCGAACTCGAAGAATGTACTTAATACCTATACATACTGTGTAATATTAATAATTTATCTGCACTCTTAAAATCGAATTTACAAGACATTCACAGCCAAACTTCAAATAAACGACCTATGACTATGGTAAAGGCCGCAACTTCGAAAACAACGAAACGAAGCTTGCTTTCTTCCATCCTGTGAGTTTCTCGATACTCTGCAGGAGTAATGAAGGTTTTATAACGGTGGGTCTAATGTTCGATGTAACTTCTCTAGTGGATCGCCGCTGATTTAAAAAAAAGGACCGACCATTGATTATACTCTGCAACGCACTCACCGTAGGGTCCTTTCGCTGAGTCTCGTCTCGATTCCTCGCCTTAAAGTAACGATCTTGATCGTTACGCTTACAAATGTCTGCCTACCAAACCTGGCAGAGCGACGCGTGTGTGCAGAGGTAGTGGTCCCGGACCAACATCAACTTCTCCCGCCACAGTCCCTAGCTGTCCCACACAAAGTATAAAGTACAACAAACATATCAACGAACCACTCCAAATTCTCGCTATACATATATGTAATACGCGATTGAACACTTGGATCCTCGTAGCCCGACGAAGCGGCCCGAGGATCCCTATCCACTCTTGGAGTGAACTTCTCGCGAGGTAACACGCCTACGCTGCATTTATTTTATAAAAATTTCATCTTTCATAAATAAACTCTAAGATCCTTTATGTACATTCGGCTCGCTCTGAAAACTGAGAATTGCGCGCTCAGAATGAAATCTGTTACGAAAGCTTTCTCAATTCGCCCGATGACTCGACACGATTTGACAATACTTTTGAAGCACGTAGCATTTGTGTTGTAGCTACTTGTAGTGCCCCTTATGTGAGTGTCTGTGAAAACAAATCATAGGAAGAAAAAAATTACACTAGAACAAAACGAAGTCGTGAAAAAAAAACGTGAATAAAATAATCAGTGATGAAAGTAAAAGAATGCGGATACAAAATACAAACATGGAAGTAGTCCAATGCTTGTGATGAAATTTCAGAGTTCCATGCACAAAATCGCTATAATACAAAGTTGCTGACACATAAAATACAATAAATGCAAGGGTGCAGGTTGCTTTTGGATGCAAAACCGGTAACTGTAATTTAAGTCACGAATTTCATCAAGATAATACTTTTTGCCTGGACTTTTGCAATGGACTTTAATGTCGTTCTTTAATACTGTTGCTGTACTTGTTTAAAGAATTAACAATTTTTAGTGCTTTCCTCGAGTTGCAAACAAATTCATTCATATAACATTAATAAAAAAGTAAAACTTGATCAAATCAATGATTCAAATTACGGGTACTAATTTGATTACAGCTATTCACAAAATTACCGCCTACTTTCAAGTTGAGTTTATAAACTTAGTTTCTCTTAAACAACCAAAAATCAAGACTTAAACAAAAAAGTAATCTAAATTGCGCAACTCAATCGTGCAATTAAAACTCAACATCTAGACTTACGATCATCTCCTTTGGTTGACATGCAGAAGTATTTGATAATCATTCTATTAACAAGATTGTAGGATTAATAACCTTACTCAATATCTCCGCATTCACTTACGATTTGATCCAATGCTGTTGCAAATTTTAATGTACGCATGTACATTTCAACTAACGAAAATATAGATTATAAGTTTAATGTAAGATCAAACGGTATTTGAATACGGAACAAAGATTAATGACATGCGACAAGCATTTTGTAAGCCGATGATATAAAATATGCAACAATTTTTACAAATATCTAGTGTGATTAATAATATTTTAAAAAGCACATCTATAAGAATAAAGGTACGGGCGAAAATTATGCTTAATGTTCAATAATGCACGCGTCTTTGGCTGGTCTCGTTTATCGGTTTCGTTCTAGAACCACGACGTTCTAGTCCTATACGTCGATGCGGCTATTTAATACTTAGCGTTGCTCCATTATTGGCACGAGTTAAGACTCAACAATGAGTCTTAATAATTGAGGCATGCGATTTGAGATGAGCGCTCGGAACATGAGGTATACTGGTAAAAAAATATATGTTATGATCATCGATTCACAACACTTGTAACGGAACATAGCCTTCGTATCCCATGATTTTCAGTTGTTCGTCATCATCATCATTTCTTTTTCTCTAGAAAAACCGATTACAACATAAGAACAACACCCACAGGATTATTACACGATGGATGGAACACAAGCATAAATTAATCTTTTAAGCTAAGACGTCATAAAGACTGACATCGAATCCTTCATTGTACACACAAACATTTTGTAGCATTTTCAATAAATATTAACATTTACAAACGCAACGAAATCATCAACTTGAACGAGTTCTATTTAGCCATAAAGATTCCTTTTTTATGCATAATAGAAGCAAAAGTAAGGAGATTGAACTAATGTAGACTCGTAATTAGAAAGTGGATTTTTAGAAACAATTTCATTGTATATATAAGAAGGCTCTCCATCGAGCATCAATTTTTTGTCATGGTCATACATCTTAATTTAAATCAAGTTTAAAGATTTGGGTAGACATTCACGACAATCACAAAAAGACCATTTTTTTTTTTTTTTGTAGTCTCGTATACAAGTATATAACACAAACTTATAATTTATTAATTTTTATAGTAGAGAAAAATCAAAATCAATTTTGAAAATGTTCCTGCTACTTTTTTTAAGGATACGATGTTACAATAGTACACGAACTTTCATTTATATAAATACACAGTCGTCACCAAGGTCTCTGACAGACATTGAACATAATTTTCAGAAATGCTTAGCAACGGTGATTTAAAATGCACCCAGGCAATCCAGTGAGTACAGTTAATATCTGTTACCCTGTGATTAAATCAATTTTCAAGCAGGACGTCGGTCGATGTGTCGGTTGCATGTCGAGTAAACTCAACGGTGACACCGAATTTTTACGGAATGCTGCGAGCGTGTTGCTGTTATTCTTTTTGACTTTAGCAACGCGAGCAGAGTGTCAGTTACATTTAATATATCTGTACAATAAGTTTCATCACATCTCGATTCGTCGATTTTATATAGATACACGTTGGTATCGATTTCAAGGTGTGAAGAGACGCGTACCTATATCTGTCGATATTTTCGTGTCGCGTTTACGAAGTCGCGAGTTCTTGTATTATCTGTATCTTTGGCATTGGTTCGAAACAGGTTTCGAGCAAAGGTGGGCGAAATAAAGACGACATTCATAATCGTATTGTACAACAATGACTAGAAATTATTGCTCGTAAATATAGGCAAGATAAATCTGTATCTTTAAAAGTTGCGTCGAGAATACGAATAAAAATTAAATAACTGATTAAGTTAATGTTAATAAGCGTGTCTATAGATCTAGCTTCGTGGAATGTTATCCGTTAGACAAGAATACTTAATATGTCAATACTACTTTTCTTGTTTTATATCGGTAAATACGCTGGAAGTAATAAGTTAAGGGCCATCTAAATTTTTTTCGTACAATGTAAAACTTCATATTTCTTTTTAAATTAGATCATAGGCGGCGCTACTTTTCATGAATAAACATAAAAGCTTGAAAATTTTTAAAAATTTACAAAATTATACACTACGTGCACTTGCGCCTCTTTGTAAAGTTGATTCTGATAAGTTTAGCAAATTTCCTTATAAACGGTATATTCTAAAATATCACCTTAAAGTACATTTTTAAAATCCATTTTTTAAAAAATCTCTAGTACTAATTATTGTCAAATTTTACATTTTCTTCGTGAAATTTTGAGTCCTTTATTCATTTTTATTCGCAGTGTAAGGGACAATATTTTTCGAATACTATTTCATATGAGGTGTATTGAAAAAAAATTTAATTTAATTTGAAAAAGAACAACTTAAGGGCGTATGCCAATCAAATAATTAACGGACAGTTCAGATTTTTAAAGGCATTCAATACTTAAGTAAAAATATAAATATATATTTATATAGTCATAAAAAGATATTCAATTATTTACTTTTTGATCGAATATGAAAAATAAAAATTGCAAGTAAATACTTTTTTTTACAACACATCAATCCGCTGCGAAAGAACTTTCACTTTTTTTGAACACTTTGAAAATATCGACCATATTGATTTTACAAAATACAATAAATAGTATTTTGTATATTGATTAGTATATTGATTTTGTAATATTACAAAATCAATATTTTACTTCTATGAACGAAATTCATAATTCGATTCATTTTATTTAATTTATTTAATTTTTCACTGCATTATTAGAGCTAAGTCTCTGCGTTTGATGTAGACTCGACATATGTCTGACATACATCCTTAAGATCTTTTGAAACCTACTGAGATTTATTATTTCTTGACTCCTTAAATTGTCTAAAGAATGAAACTGTGTAAGATGGAAAAATAAAAATAATAGATCATTTTCTTAAAATACCTCTCATACTACTGTTACTTATTTCAGATATTAAGATAAGAAAAAAAACATTTTTATATGTAAATAGAAACATAAATAAAATACTAATTAATGAATATTCTGAATGTTTAAAAACTGAAAAATTATCGATGAAAACATTTTGAGAAATGTGTTTGGATAGTCTTTAAAATGTAATAAGTACAAGAGTGAAATTAAATGTAAAAGTAGGGGAATGGTATCTTACTGACTAATATTTACACTTTGGCACTAAATAACTCCAAAAAAAATGTTACTGTTGACCTTTAACGCCATTCGGATAAAACGTATAGTCATTTTAATAATGACTGTAACGAAATCTTTGAAAGTTTAAATATTTGTAAATAAACTGTGGTGGAGAAGTGTAAATTGGCGTCTCGTACAGTTCGTAAAGGAAGATTGTTAAGCTGCATTACCCGGGGTTGTTTTAATACTGTGTAAAATACCTTCCAAGTAATAAAACTTGGAAGATTTCACCCACCTTTGCCAGTACATTATTGTAACATGCTTTGAAAGTCGGGCGCTTCGTAAGAAGGAAGAGTTAAGCATGTACGAACATCGAAATGTTTTCCTCCGTGCGAAGGGTAAAATTCACTTTAAGGTAGTGCGATCGCACACCCACTTTCTCCATAGTGTAATTCATTTTTAATAATGAATGTCATTTAAACTTTTACCCCGTTTTCAGGCTTTCCCTTTGATGGATGCATCAATTGAAAATTTAAAGATTATACTGCGTCTGACAAATATGCACAGAGCGATCGTATTACCTTACCAAGGGTTGCATTCGGAAATGTAGAAATAGATTAATGGCACAGAGTTGCAAAATTCGTGGGAAGGAAAACAAAGAGAAAAATTGGTATGAAAGGTAGAGTTAGCCCTCAAAGTGGAAAAGCAAGAGTCCCATTAGTGTTAGATGTTAGTTTTATCGCCGGTTAAGATTGAGAATCACGTAAGGCTCGTCCCTATTGATGAATTCTGTACCGCTAGGCTGATAACACGGATTGACGGTATAGTTCGGACTAGGTTGATGGTAACTCACCGGTTGGCCACTCGCACGCCTTCGCTCTAAATCTCGATCATCCAGGCACAGATCAGAGTCTGAATCTGCTCTTTGTGCTATATCATCCTTGACAAATAATTTCAAAATGTGTCATTAAAGAAAGAAAACAAATTGTCATGAAATTTTAATTCAAATTCAAGATTTAACTGTGTCCGATACACCGATATAATTCAAAAGTAATTGTTTATATTGACAGCATCGAAACTATTGAGTTTTACGAGTAATTTCATTTAATCCTTACTTGTGTCATCTGCTGCGTAGTGGTAAGTATCCTGGCCAATGGACCACAGCAATTAGGAAGAGTTTCTAGCAATGTGGGCCTTGAGTGGGTAAGGAGCGGCTTCATGTAATGAGTATCAAAGTTTCCCCAGATTCGGGCCAGAAGCGCCTTTTCGTTAGGTTTGGACCTTCCATTCGCTGATAGAGAACCCTCCTGCATAGAATTATACTGTGAAACGTGAATACGACTTTAATTATCCATCCTGTATGACTCGCCGTAAGTAATACGAGATTTATCGTAGTCTATTCGTTGCTTGCTTTAAAACTCGCCTACGATGATTGGGGTTATTGTCTCTCTGTCCACTATTAGTCGATGCGTCATGCTTCAAATTATTTACCCGATCGTGCAGCTCATTTTCCCGTTGTAAGCTTCAAGATTTTGTGTACTCGAAAACAATTCGATTAACCAGGAAATCCAATTTCTTTCTCAATAATTAGGAACTATTAAAGCTTTATAATAATGTGAATAATAAAGACAGTTTTTCATCATTTCTAATAGTTCCTTTTCATGCAAATCTTGTATTGAATTTGTGGCGAATAAATCCCAAATTATGTAAGCATTCTTCCACTTGAATTTACATCGGAATTCGAGAATGGGTCTTAAATAAACAAAACCTTCGCTATGCAGGGATGCACAAAAGGTCATTCAAAACTACCGTTGGTTGAGAACATACAGAATGGATAAACAATAATGATAAAGAACTAAAACAAATCAATACAATCTACAAAATCAACACATGGTTTCAAACTGGATATGTAAAGCATAGTTTTCTTATGCATTGACCTAAAATAAAGATGATTATAATAATAATAATAAATTAACATTAATTAAAATAAAAGTAAGAATATTGCAAGCTATACAATAATGCAAGCTGTTCTCGTTCGGTTCAAGAATAAAGCAAATGGAATGATATGCGTTAAAACAGAAGCTCTAATTTTTCTTTTCTTTTTTGTAAATGTGGATACAAATTTTATACACCTCAAAATAACACAAATTATTTTCATTGTATTACGTCATTTACGCAATGTATATTATTAGCATAATTTTGTGATCGTCAATTCAGTGTAATAACTGTAGATCAGTAGAGGATCATTAATATGTTATAAAAGCAAAATAAAATCTCATTATTATAAGCAAACAATGAAAAAGTACTGTACATGTGTCTGTAATACGAAATACGTTTCATATTATAATCGTTAACAATTTTTAATTGAACCCTTTTCAAGTAACTTATATATGAAATGTTACATTACGAATAAATCTGTGAGCTACTTTTAAAATAGCCTTTTGATGTAAAGAATATTTATAAAGGAGTATTTTTTTAAATGTTCATTGAAAGAAAGATATGTAAAAATTGACGTATGAGGAACAGGTGCAAAAAGTTTACTCGACGATGCATAAAAATTTCCTGCGCGACCTATATTGTACGAAGAACATCGTACAAATTGTTCTAATAAAAGAAATTATGCAGTGAATCTTTTTAAAATCACACAAATCTATTATACATATAATTAAAAGTGTCAATTCTAAATCTGTACCATGTCTACAATAACTTAAAGTGTATCATTTTAATTTGGAAAACTTCTAGAAAGTACGCGGTCAAATTAAGCTCGATGCATTAAAAACAAAAGAGACTTATGTACAGAAATATGAAATCGTGAAGTGTTTGCAGGCACAAGGTATAGTGTAACGTGAGTCGAGAGAAAACCACAAGGCTGAGGATTTTCAAAACTTTCAGACATACCGGAGAGCCTCTCTCCTGTTGGAATTCCAGTCCTCCAAAGCTACCTTCGCCTCCTGACTATTAACAATCGTAATTTCAGACTTTCCTTTTGCTACAACTAATCTCATTGCTCATTACTGTTGTCAGTACTATCTACTAGCAAATTCGAAATGAAAATGAAAAAATAAATGAAAATGTATTGAAACAATTATTTAAAAAATTATTGAAAAAAAAATTCATAAAGGAAAAAAATTATCATCCGAATGTCAAGACTATTTGAGAAACTATTTGAAATATTAAACATCGAACTGAAGTATTTTTGGTGCATGTATTACTTTTTCTTTAAACCATGACAATAATTGCTACAGTGAAGATGAAGATATTGATGAAATACGAACCCCAACTGTTTCCAACGAGCTATACACCTGGGTACGAGCGTTGTGAAATTAAAGGGAAAATAAGAGAAACGGTATATGTACTGACTTAAATATCGAGTCTACTTTAGTACTTGCTTGCGTTTCTTACGAAAAACGAATCTAATCAATAATAGAAATTTGTCATTAAAAACTTGGTGTATTAAAAATTCTCAAATTTTTTTTAATTATTGATAACTTAAAAATTTTTAAATTACGCAATAATTTGTGTTACTCGATACGTTTCTATAAATATCTCTTTCTCGTTTCAATTTATTTTTAACCGAATGAGACTTTGTAACAAAATACTGGCAATTTGGGAAAGATTAAGCTCTTGTCGCGACATTCACAATCTGATACTGATGGCAACGTCAATGCCAAAAAACAAGAGTTTCATACTCACACTGCGCACGCCATTATGCGATAATACTTCTACTTCTTCGTCGACACCAACACTAAAACAAATATGTTTTTAGTTGAATAAAAATATTCATTCGTCAGTCAGTCCATTTTTTTGCAAAGAAAAACTTACGGTATATTGAACCAATTCAAAAACTGCGTTGTTCCACCACCTTGGAATATGACGGTAAGAATGACGATCAAACTCGTTGTCGTCAACATCGCTTGCCTGGCTTCTGAAACGGTATTCCTAATCGCCAGCGCAAAGCTCATTGCCCCGCGCAATCCAGCACAGAAGAGCATGTGCTGAAAATTCATTGGTATCTTCGGTTTACGCCCTAAATTCAATATAAATGACAGCGGGTATACGTTAGCCGCTCGTCCTAAAAGTGCACATAGCTATAATATCACGGTTAAGAAAAACATTTCATTTCGATAAAATTCAATGCGTTATAAGACAATATCTGTAATAAGAGTGGTAACAAGCTAGTCATTAAAGGATACAAATCCAGTGATGATGAATCCTGGATTGAACCGATGTTTAGGGAACGTGAACATCGATACGCCAATGTAGCTGAATATGAAATTCTCTGCTAGGAAGTTGAGAAGTTCAAAAAGTTGCTTTGTCCTTTGTCGCGAATCAGGACTCAAGTTATTGTACGTGTAATGCGCCTGACAAATGCCGCAAAATAATACAGCAACGACACCTACGCAATAGGTTTCAATGAAAAATTTGGTTTTCATCCATATGTTTTTTAAGATTTTCGGTGAATATTTTTATCAAATAAATATTTATGATGAAATGCAGATCTTTTTTGATCTTTTTTTTATGGTAAGTGACAACATACCGGTCAGATCAGAGGCTTCTGCAATGAGGAAAGTACTATACGACATGAGAACGAAAAGAGCTGATTCTAGAAGAGGAAAATCGCGAAGTCTTGTGAATTTGGTCATTAAAGCTGTGATGCAACCCATACTGGCCCCAATGAACAGCGACAGGCCAAATATTCCAACAAAGTCGCCAAGTGCATGGAAGAAGGCCACTGTTTCGAATTTTCCAGAAACGGACTGTTTTGTCCTAACTGCATAGTTTTGTATCGAACTAAAATGTAGAATATAGACAATATTTGAATATCAATTTATTTCAGAGTTCCATGCACAAAATCGTTACAATACAAAGTTGCTGAAACAACATAAAATGACGCAACAATAAATGCCAGGGCACGGGTTACAATTTTTTTGTCTTTTTATTTATTTTTTTATTTATAGTTACTGATACTTAGTATTGAAGTTAATTTTATCAATATTTCATTATTATATTTATACAGCAGCAAAGAATGTAAAAATAAAAAGTATTACTGTAATCATTAATTATGTTCTGACTTACCCACTGAGTACGATGGCAACAGCATCATTTAATACACTTTCTCCGAAAACCAGAGCATATAAATTTACATCCACGTGTAGATCGGTGAAAATGGAAATGATTGTCAACGGATCAGTAGGTGAAATTAAGGCTCCAAAATACAGTGTGTCCAGAAAAGAAAAAGATGACAAGCTTGGTATAAGTTGAACGAATGCATACATCAATGCACTGAAATGAAAATGATAATAATTAAAAACAATTACTGTAGTAAATAATTATTTAGCTAAATTATATTTTTTGTGTGATTAAATGTTAATTAGTGGATTATATATTTATCTCAATGAAGTATTATTATATAAATTCATAGAAAACTAATAAACTTATTTGTAAACATCTTACCCAATTACAAATGAAGAAATTGTTGTTCCGACTAATGCAAACATCAATATTGCTCCCAAATTGCGAAAGAAGTATTTCTAAAATATGAGCATTGATTAAAATGTTATAATGAGATAAACTTCCTAAGTCAAATAAAAAATCAATACATACTCTTTTCAAGCTGTAACCTGCATGGAAAATTATTGGTGGTAGTATAATATTGAAAAATATCTCCGGATCAAAAGTCGCCTAAAATATCAAATCATGTTAATTAATGATTGATTAAATTTTAAAGTAATACATATAAAAATACACAATTCTGAATCTGTCATTACCTTTTTATCAATTTCATTATCCTGTTTATAAATTTCACCTCGGAAGGAATATGCAAAGGTTTTGTTTTTGACGGTGCCTCCACCTTTGTCTTCTGGGAAGTGCAACCATAATGTGTCCGGAGGAGCTGACTGATTATATCTACTACCGTGAGACTGCTCAACCAGCATATGCTGAATTCCACCATCCCCGAATCCATAACGAATTATAGCTCCTATAATAAGACCTAGACAAACGAATAACAATTAATAACAAAATCTGAAAAAATCCAAAATGTAAGAATTTGTTACTTTAAATTATAGTTCCTGCGAAACTTTGATTATCAAGGTTTTTATGGTAAAATATGCAATCTTAAAAAAAAAAGATAACAATGTCTCGAGGCTGAAGATAACTTTAATGTGTCACTGGTAACACATGAGTTAAATTCTAATGAGACACAGATATCACCTACAAGAAGATAGTGGAATAGACATATATTTACTGTTTTTCGCTAAAATTACTGGTGATTTAATAAAAATTCAAAAAATATTTTTTCCGTTATTTCATAAGGGAAAATCTCTTGAAAATTTGTCTTTCCTGTGATTCGGAAATTAAAAAAAAGATTTGATATAGATATAAACATTTCAGCTAAATGTTAAGAATTGTCATAAAAAAACTTTGATGTAATCTGTTATTTAATAAAATCCAACACAGAACAATTTTACTATACATATTTTGTAATATATATTTTATATGTTACATATTTGTAGACAATATATCTGTATAAGTATGAAAAACAAAAATGATGTCTTATTTATTTTTAAAACAATATTAAACTTATCAATAGTACTCCCTGATGGGGAATTTCATTCAAAACATTGAGTGAGTGAAAGGGAAACAAACAACATATATATGTTATGTTCTATAGTAACCTGAATGTCAAATTACTAAGCGGATATTATAGTTAAACCGGTTCCACATTTAAAAATCAGCAAAATTAATTTTAACCTTGTATTTTTATTTTTAATACTTGTTTGTGACTTTTGTGATATAAATATTCAACTGTTATTTAATATTAAATCTGCCTTCTGCTACAAGCGCAAAATAAAGTATCATTTAAAATAAAGAATCGGTACTATTGACTTTTTATAAGAATTGATATTAATCTAAAAAAGGAAAAGTAACGTTGCAGAACTATCTCATATTTCACCTCTGAAGGTATCAAATTTTAACACATCTTTACTGAGTACCGTAATAAAGGAGATAATGTCTTTACAATTTTGCTGACAGCTTATTATTATTATTATTATTATTAACATTGGACGTTACAGGAAAACTGCGATAATAATAATAATAATAAATAGATGTAAATTTAATTGAGATTTTGCAATGGTCTTTCTTATTATTTGTTTTCTATTTCTTCATACATTAACCCTTAAAATTGTTAAACATATATTAATTGTTCTGGAAAACTGAAACAGCAAATTAAAATTCATGATTCATCAAAATCTCACTTCAAAGAACTAAGCTTTTTTTAAAATGACATAATATCCAGATAATTAAGAAGGAACAATACTGATAGAGAAACCGAATTACAGACATCTATCTGCTCTAAAGTTGATGATTATTCTTTAAAATAAATCAATTACACATAATATTTTTGAAATTGCTGGCTGCAAATGTAAAATTCAAATTCTGAAATGTAAACAGTCTGATGCAGTATAAACTTCAGAAAGTTACTTGATTTGGACGAAAAAACAAAAACATACAAATAACTTACAATTTTAAATCATTTTGACGAAAGAGTTTTTATTAAAAATGTCCGCATTTGCGGAATCATAATTATTATGGTTTTAAAGTACCTTTGGGAGTCATTGCTTAACAATGTTAAATTTACTTCTAGTAATGTTGAAACGAAGAAAATAAATGAATATAACATTTCTGTAATTATAATCGATTTTGTAACAATGAAAATTAATTTAAAAAATACCTTAGCCACGGAACAATGTTTATAGAAGTATTTTAAAATTATTGTTAAAAGCATACAAAAATCCCCTACACATAAGCATATGGATTAACCAATATATGAGTCATAGCTTTGTGTAACTTTGTTTTAGTATGTTATTGATTTGAGGGTAACCTGATGAAGTTTTCCATCTTTTAAAGTGTTGATAGAGAATTGGGACAAAATTCCTTTAGCATGAAATCAAATTAAATATAATTTAGTACATAACCAATTTACATTTAGTATATGGAGGCCTGAATTTATAAGCAAACTCTGCTGCCAAGGATTATCATTAATCACCTTGAATTAAGATAAGGTTAAAACAATAATAAGTAGATTACACCCACTTAAAATAATCTTAGATTAGCAATTTCTTAAAATTGGAGGAAAAAATATAATAAGCATCCAAGTGATAATATAAATATATATAATTTAGGCTATAATCCAGCATATGCTGTGTCGTGCCCTTTGTTCAACATATTTGTGTACAATAAATACGTTTAGTGTTATTTAATATTGTAAGTCATAAAAAATATCAGTAAACATATAAAATTAAAATTTGTTTTGTATATTTTTATGCGATTTCTTAAATCTTATATTTTGTTATGATTTATACATTTTTGAAATTTATAATATTGATTGAATTGGTTCAACTGATTAAATTTAGAAATTCCCTCTCATCGTATAGATTAGATCCGTAGTGTTATAATACCTTCATGATTAAATATATATATTACAAAACCTACGAAAGGCTACCGTTAATTTTGCCATTTATCGATTTTTATTTAATAAATAATAATAAATAATATATTAATAATTAATAAATAATACATTTAACAGTAAAAAGAGGGATTGGCAAAAGATACGGATTGTAATTCGCATAATACGCAATCCAGAACAATTATTGCAACGTGCTTGATGTTTTTCATCATCTCGCAGATATTCTTTTACATAAATCTTTCGTACATTCAGTTTTGGCAATATTCATATTCGATGTGACATACGTTATTACTTCATTGATGATTTTGTACAGTCATAATCTAAGGAAAGAAAATTTTTCAAGATTTTTCCCAAGTAGAAAAGTCCTCGTTACAGTCAGACAAGCATCGGAAAGGATAAAAATACGATGCAAAACTCAAAGTGATTAAACATATATATCGACTCACCGTAAATGACAGCAAGGCCAGTTTCGTGGAAGAATCGCAGACGACGATGCTTGAATGTCCAAACGGTAAGGACGGTCAGAGTTAGCAGGAACGTGTACAGGAGTAAATTCAAGCTGTCTAGCCTGTGGAGGAGCTGAGCCTTGGCATCGAGCTCGATGTCAGTCGCGGCTCCGTCGCACGTTCCTGAAAGGAAAACGAACGCGAGCCCGAGGAGCAGAAATCGAGCGCGAACCGCCACTGTCATTTTTTTTTGTTTTTTTTTTTTTCGTTTTGTTACAACATTTGATTGAATTGTTACAATCGCACTGTCCTCAAACGCCTCGTAGCGAAAGACGACGACAACGAAAGCCACAGCCAACGTCAAATCCGGAATTACCAAACCCCAATACGCCGATTCACCGAACGGACGAGATAACGCGAATTAAATGCGATCGCTCTCGCGACTTGCGACCGACTATTATGTATGTATTTCGTTCGAGTCCAACGGGTGAGATCGACAGCAATCGAAGTTCGAGGATTCGAGAAATTTCAGTTTATTTAAAAGTTTTCATTCTTGCCGCATATGTATATATATATGTCGTGCGTTATTTGAATGCAAAATATCCAATCCCCCCAATCCTCCATATAATGCTACATGTTTGTATAACACATATACATACACGTATATGGATGTTTACATAACAAGGATGTGGGTCATTATGTTGGCTATATATATAGGAGGAATTCACTTTCAAATACTCGCTGTCATGTTTGTTTTTACCGACAGTTGGTAGTGTAGGTTTCACAGATTGCTACTATATAGTGTATCTATTTCTGTGGGTAAAACAGTGAGCATTCTTCTTTACCATCGTTCAGTGAGTATATTCGACACTGAACAAAAAATATATATTATAAAGTCTATTTTATTTCTTTATCGTTTTTATATCCTTATTATTAATGATTTCTGAACGTTTAAATCCAGATGTCGGTATAGAAACTATAAAACATATCTATATTTTCATACATCATGAATCATGTCGGTACTTTAAAAGTAAAAAAAAGCTCGAATTAAGGTGGTTCTAAAGTAGAACAGTTACCGACAGAGCTTTTCAACCATAAAAGTATGAATTAAAATGGATTGAAACGTTTTCAAAATTCGGGCTTTGGAAGGGCGATTCTACACATCATATACAATCCTCAAAAAGATATCGCTGAAATTGGTTCAAAATTAAACGAGAATTATCCGAAATAAATTAATTTTCTCTTGTCAGCACCAAAAATAATTTATTTCGGATAATTCTCGTTTAATTTTGAACCAATTTCAGCGATATTTCTTTGAAGATTGTATACGTTATGTAGAATCACCCTTCCAAAGCCCGAATTTTGAAAAAATGTTTCAATCCTTATATTTATTTATACTTTTCCTGTTTTGAGGTTAGGTCGGTAACTGCTCTACTTTAGAACCACCTCAATGCTCCATAATCATTTTTAAGGTGGTTCTAAAGTAGAGCAGTTACCGACGTAACCTCAAAACAGGAAAAGTATAAATAAAAAAGAATTGAAATATTTTTTCAAAATTCGGGCTTTGGAAGGGTGATTCTACACATCATATACAATCCTCAAAAAGATATCGCTGAAATTGGTTCAAAATTAAACGAGAATTATCCGAAATAAATTATTTTTGTTGCTGATAGGAGAAAATTATTTATTTCGGATATTCCTCCTTTTATTTGCAATCAATGTAACCGATATTTTATTGTTGGTGATTGCATATGATGTGTAGAATCACACTTTCAAAGCCCGAATTTTGGATAAATGTTCCATTCCTTCTTTATTTATACTTTTCCTGTTTTTAGGTTATCGGTAACTGTTCTACTTTAGAATAACCACCTTAAGAGGGTTCTAAAGTAGAACAGTTACCGACTGAGCTCTGCAACAATAAAAGTATAAATAACAAATTATTAAAACTTTTTTTTTTTTATTTTGGGCTCTGGAAGGGTGATTCTACATAACATATACAATTACTAAAAAAATTCCAGCAAAAATCATTCAAAATTAAATGAGAACTTTTGGAAACAAATTATTTTTAAGGAGGGTATGGAAAAATAATTCATTTCCAAAAATGTTCACTGAAATTTTTATTATTTTTACTGGAATTTTATTGAGGAACTATATATATGATGTAAAATCACCCTTCCAAAGCCCAAATTT
>JAPYZR010001730.1:0-21227 GCA_030522945.1 Trichopria nigra
TTCCAAAACATTTTGCTGTTTCCCACCTCTGTGCCGAGCTAACATCCATAATTTAACAATTTTCGCAAATTTTACCTTCATTCGACCTTGCCATGACTTCAGGTCACCCTGTATATATGTATATCGTCTTTTTTTACAAAACCTATATATATATACTTAACCTTTCGATGTTTATAGAATTTTTTTACTTTCATTATTTTGTGAATTCATACATTTTTGGATATAATATAGTCGTTTATACTTACTGCACTATATAGTGCGCACTAAGTGTATATATATATATATATATATAAGACGCTATAATAAGTATAGTGCATTATTGCTTTTTCTTAGAGGCAAACTTGATCCGTAAGTAGAAATTGGTTTAACGTTTTCCAGATAGCAAATCAGCAGGTATGTCCGCTTTTTTTCGACAACAGACCGGCAAATTGCTGAAATCGGCATATTTACTAATCGCTATCACGCGAGAACACGGCCAAAATTTTCCGATAAAAATTATCAAACTTTCAAAGTATAATTTGGTAATTTTCATGAGAAAATACTTTTCCGCTTATCTTCGTTCGTATTTTATGTATTTTAATATTTAGTAATAATGATGATAATAATAATATATAATAATATAATAATAATCGTTTTTTGAAATTTTATCATATCATCAGCTGACTTGATAGATATTCGGGCTCGAGTCAGGGCCAAGCTTGCGTCCGGATATTTACAAACTGATTTCTACCAGGGAGATAATATAAGGAAAAACTTTCGTTATGAGAAAATTGCCATTATTTATGGTAAAAATAATAATTTTTTACAATTTTTACTACGATGATTATGGGAAAAATTGCTTTTCCTTATAATAAATTTCTTTATTTAATTATATAAAATTATTGATTATAAGACGTCAGTCATAGTGGCCGCAATTTCGGTTCAATTAATAAATTTGTTCGTGCTCTACGTTTCGATGAACATTGAATTCATGAACATCTTCTTAAGGGGCTCATGACAATAATTATAACATACAAAAATAAATACAATAATCATTGGTTAATTTTAAAACAACATAAAACAAAAAATACTAATACAATAAGGAAATGAAATGATATTTACATTTTTTTAAATAAAACGGAGTTTCATCGAAAAGTAGGGCAAAAATAAATTTATTAATCGAACCGAAATTGGCCACTATGTCTTATAATCTATTCAACCATATGGTTCGTTTTAAAACACACCTACGTTATAATAAAAAATTAATTGTATTTTTTAATTATACACTGGAAAAAAATTTGTTATTTTCAAGTAAATATTTACTTGAATAGTAGCAAGCAAATATTTACTTGAATTACGAAAAGATTTTCTTGAATTAAGTAAGATTTACTAAAAAGAAGGAAACATTTTCTTAATTCAAGTAAATATTTACTTGAAAATAACAAATTCTCCGCGATAGAGCAAATTCGTGCACGAATTCCGTTAGCGCATTTTAAATTATGCGATGGTAGCACTAATAAATGCGTTATAGTATATAGAGTTTTATTTAATTGTATATATACGCTTGAAATTTTTGGTAAAATGGTAGTTCTGTTTGTTATATAATTGTTAAAGATTTTAATTTTTTTTTTTTCATATTTATATGCCGGCGTTTAAACCAAATATTAGACCAAAAAACGACGGAAATTAAATTCCGTACCATTTTGTTGTGTCCAATCAGTTGAATTAGGATAGATGAACTATATATATTAAAGTATATTTGAATTTTTACCATATCAACAGCCCGAAAATGAACAGTTGCCATTCTTTTATAGTGACCGAGCGTACAGGTACCACTGGACCCCCTCTTCCTTATTTTAAATTTTTAGATCAATCCATATGTCGGTTCCCTCCTTTATTTTAACTCTTATGTCACCACCGACAGTGTGATAAAGAGGAAACGATATACTGTAGCTTTTTCGGTTCAAATCGAGAAATGAAAAAAAATTAAACTAAACGAGTTAATGAAATTAAGGAGGGTTCAAATATGGGAGGTTTAGGATATGAAAAAGAATGCTGGAAATATAATCATGTTTTATTGTACATAACATTATTGTTGTTTTTTAATTAATTAATTAATTTACTTATTTATTTTCGGGCCGAATCCCTTTTTGGTGAAATTAATCAAATGACATTGATAAACGCCCTTAAATTATTTCATAAAAAATTATTATCAATAATTCCCTAAATATTTTAATATGTATATATACTGCGATAGTGCGATTCACAAAAAAATCTATACACGTTCTTTATTAGTTGTTTTGAATTTATTACATTTATAAAAACGTGATAAACGGATTGGGATCTGGGAAATACATTTTTAACCATGTTATCAATAATTCCTAATGAAGCGTTTCTATTATTTTTCTAATTATTTGATTTGTTTTATTGATATTGAAAAGTTCGTGATAGAACTGAAAATACTATTTAGTAAATTCTTAGATAATCTAGTTAATGAATAGAAAATAAATTATGTAAGACAAAAATTGATAAATTTCTATAATAAATTAATGATCTACTTTTTAAGTATATAAAATCTGTGAATTTCCTGAATTTGTATATTTATATTGTGTCTTTCAAATAGCACGGAACTTGGAATATTATATATTTACAATCGAAAACATCATATCTAGATATAACACTCGTCCGCTATAGATTCAACTAATCTACTACGTAATTTGTCTCTAAAATTCTTGAAGTAAAAACTGAGTCATCAATCTTCAAAACATTGAATTTTTCTCTTTATACAATAGTAATATTTTACACTTTCTGAAAAGAGTACTGAAAAGGAGTGAAATTCTACAGTAGTTTGGAGCGAATTGAAGAATTTGTGAAAATAGAAAGAGTGATCGAAATGTCACCTTTTATTAATAGTAAAAATTTACCCTAGAGTGGAATTTCAATTCGAGAAATTCAGAGAATTGTTCACTAGTTGACCACTAACTTTTTACTAATTGTTTACTAAATTTTAATTGTGTAAAAAAAAAAACCCTTTAAAGTATTTAAAGTGTCCCCGATTTATGTAATACGTGACCGTGGTAAAAATCACTGCTAATTAAATGAGTATAACTACTCCATTTTACATGTTACATTTTACATTTAGAGGGATTTTTTTCAAATGCACGTTTTCAAGGACATATCCTGGATTGTTAATATTTTAGCAATTTTCAGTAGAATTTTAACTATTTTGAAATATTTAGACATATTTTTCCTAATTTTTGAGTGATTCAATTAGAGAAAAAAAGAAAAAAATATGCAATACAAGAAGCCATTTTGAGTTCCGCCATTTTGTTTCACTAATATTTTATATCTACGAACAAATTGTATCATTATGACTCGTTCCGGATCGATCATTAAAGATAAATAGGAAAAAAATCACACATTTTAACGGCACTTTCGTATTTTGCGAAATCATTTTAATTCTCACGTTGAAGATACGAGAATCCGAGATATCTCGACTTCTGATTTGTCTGTTTTAAAAAACCGATACCTTTAGATTCGGTATTTTTTCCGCAAATTTTGAGTCATTAATGCATTTTTTTGATACTACATTGATAAAGTTTTTCGTGATAATGTTCGTAACGGTCGTTTCGAGAAAATGCCATCTAGTTTTTAGACAGAATCTGAGATTTTACGATCAGAAAACTAAGTCAAGTACTTACTATATCTATAGTTTCTGTCAATGTAGCATGTCAATGGCCTTCGAGTACACGTAAAACATAACCTTATTTGCTACTGAAATGTATTAATATTATTGTTTTCCACCGCTTACATGTTTTGTTTCTGCTTATTGCATTTTATATAATGTAGATGCATTACATACAGGGTGTCTCATTTTAATCGCCCGAAAAATTATCTAGTCGTAAAGTCGAAAAATTGGTCATCCAATGGTACCAAGTAGCTTGACCTTGAACTCGATTGTCAAGGTTACTTCAAGGTCACGGTGATTTTTTTTTTTCAATGTGAATACCTACTTTTGACCCCGGTATTTAAAAGGTCATTTTTCAACATTTCAACAAGGTCACGGCAAGGTCTAATGAAGGTAAAATTGTTAAATTATGGACGTTAGCTCGGCATACCAATCACCTTGATATTGGACTTGATTTTTAAGATTATTCAACAAATTTCACATTCATTACACTTTAATAAAAAATTGTTATAAACTTTACGACTGCGATTGTAATATAATAATAATAATAAAACGTCTTTATTGCACAAAAATAAAAAATTGTACAAGGGCGAGACACAGCAAAGTGCTGTTTTACAGCCTGACCCAAATATATAAAGAAATTAAAAATATCTAGCATTCTTTATACCAAATGAAAATTTTAAATAATTTTACGTTTCGATCCAAAGTGCGGATCCTCTTCAAAAATATAAATATAAATAATAAAAAAAAAATTTATTTATATTTATTTATATTTATAAGAGGATTCGCACTTTGGATCGAAACGTATAATTATTTTAAATTTTCATTTGGTATAAAGACTGCTGGATATTTTTAATTTCTTCATTAGAATTTACTATGAACTTGATGAAAATATCCTTTTGAACGTAAAATTAAGTATATTTGAGGGTTATGTTAGCTAATTTACTATGTAGATTGTAGAATATACGTAGCACGTTTTAACACGTGACAGGTTAAACTAATATTAGGGCTAAACTGGAGTGGCACTATTGTAATGGCCTACAATTATTTTTGGTGTAAAACTAGACTCATACTACTGGTTAATATTCTTAAAGTATTATATACGACCGGACACTATAGACGTATTTTGCGCCCCCCGGTATGTCAAGTGCCTGATTATTGTCAGGAGAAACTATCCAGGACCTTTTTCTTAACAAGATTCAATTTCCATCTGGGGGTGACTAAATTCAATACTTCGATCCAACCTACGGTATTAATTTTTTTTTTTTTAATTTCTAATAATATTCTTATAATTTTTATAGGAAAACGTTGCTATATAGTAATTACGCAGTATTTCATTGATTTTTTCACTAATTTAAATGAACAATAAAATGATTTAAATTATACACTAATTATTCAATGAATCATTTTACGAGTTTTTTTTTTTTTTTAATCCTCAAAAGTTATTTTGTCAACGCCCTATATCGAGATGTTATCAACATTACAACAGCTATACGACTGAAGATACAAAAAATCGAAAAAAGCATTTAACAATTCAAAATTTCCCGGCTTCACCCCCGACAGTAGGAGAAGACATACCCTCGCTCGGCTCCGAAATTCGCGATAATTCCGGTGCGGGCGAACCGCATAATATATATAAATATATACGATTCAATTTCGATAAAGGTATCGATCGTCATAAAACAAGTAGCAAAAGCGACGTTCCTGGTGACGCGAGCGAAGACAAGAAGCCACCACCGCATTATACTATACTTACTTAAGACTAGTTTTAAAGATGGTCCAAAAATAGCGCATCCCCGGTGTGCCGTGTCCCTGAAAAACGTATCGTAGCGGAGGGTCGCGCCTGCGCCTGCGTTCCGCCGTCAGAGGGTGAGAAAACAGGTGCAGGTGGCGCAGGATCGCAGGGGGTCGAAAGTCGGGTGGGGGGTGGGTCGTTTGTCAGTTGTTTCCCGTTAGCCCGCGCTCGCGGACGGGCGTGAAACCAACCCCCCGCCCTTCCACCAACGACGGAAAAAAAAAAGATAAGAAAAGAAAAGAGTTTCGTTCCGTGCCCAAGAAGACAGTTCGCGCCCCCTCCCTCTCTTGCGCCGCACCCCCCTCGTCAAGTTCGGTATATATAGTGCGCGATTTTTTCGGTTCGGCAAACGTCAGATTTATCGAGGTTTATATATATATGCATTGTATGTATATTGCACCTGCTGGTTTTTCGTCCTTCGTGAAGGCTCCACCGAGTCATGAACGATGATGGACGTGGAGGAAACGAACACGGCCTCCACGGCGAGCTCCTCACCAGCGCCTTCCAGCCCCGCCGCGGATTCGACCTTTATCAGGTAAGTCTAGGTTCCCTAGAAGGCAACTCACTTTTTTAAGGAAGTACTCGACTCATTCTCGTCTTGACGTTTTTTCCTTACCTTTTTTTTTTTTTTTTGTGAACAGCCTGTGAAAGTATTATATGGAAGAGAAAACTAAAAAAATCACATTTATTTGCGTAAATAATAGTTGCGAGGAGGGGGTGGGGGGCTGAAAACGGTTTTACAGTCAATTCTTATCACAGACAATTTACCTGTTTACAATGTCCAAGGAATGGATATTGTAAAAAGCAATTGTTACCTTTTCCTGTGGGGATGATTTTGCCAAAATTCTTGTTGAATATTTTTATTTGAAAATCTCGGCTAAAATGACGATAAAATGATAAAATAATGTCTATACGTATATCAAAACAAATCAACGTATACGTTTTTACATTATCATTTTCGTCGGGAATTAAAAAGAAAAAAAAATGCTTTAACTATTTCCACAATAACTAATTATACAATTTGAGATTTGATATACTTACACGGAATCCAAATTTGTATGGCGATAAGGTCCCCTTAATCAGATAGGAGAAAAAGATTTAAAAATCGCGTTTTTGGATGATAATTTGTGAAATTCGAAATTTAGGTGATGCAAATGTCGGTATAAAAGCAGCAAAATTGAAAATGAAACCTTGACCTTAACTGTGGAATTGTGCAGCATTCAGCACCTGACATGATTGGTCATCTAACTCTCCTCGTATATATATATGTGCTGGATTTGCATATAATGTCGATATTTGAATCTACACATATATTTATCTATTATTTCGAGATGGTCAAAATCTTACGACACATAAGAAGACTTGTTAATTACTGGTAAAATGTTTGTTTACTTATATTTTTTTTAATTGTTGACATTTTTTATTTTATTTTATTAAATTGCGTTTTTTTAAATTTCACTAAATTCGCATTAAACGTGTTTATATCTAGCATATATATATTAATAAATTTAATGGAATTTAATGATATTTAAAATAAAACGAGAGTATCGTTTAAATTTAGTGACATAAATATTGATTAAAGGCTTACAATTTGAGGGGGAAAATACCGAATCTACAGCTTATCGGATTTTCGAAATTGACCAGTTACAAATCGTGATATCCCACGATCTTGAACAAAATAATGTGCTAAAATTAAAAAAATTGTATCTTTCTTAGTTTATTGAGGAAAATGACGAACGAGTACTCTGAATACTTGGAAATATATTCCGAATCAATCAGTTATTAGTTTTTAAAGATTAACCAATCAGACATCGAGATGTCCCCAATTTTTACAAAAAAAAAAAAACACTAAACTCAACAAATCTTATTATTGCTTCATTTATATGAAATAAAATGTTTCATTTTGTAATGTAATGAATCACCCAATCATCGGTTTTCGAAAATTTACCAATCAGAAGTCCGAGTCTCTAATCACCAAACTGGATCAAATGTGTTCGTTTTAGAACATAAAACGTACCCAAAAAGGCAGTGAAAAATAAATTCTCGCGAACGAAAATATAAGGCATTATTTCGAATTTGACTGATTTGTCTTAACTGTATATAGTATGTTTTATTACCATTTTTTGAATTTATCAGCCCAACCATTGGCGTGTAATCATTGAATTTATTGTACTAAATTTTCGGCGAATATAATAATGATTAAAGTAATAGAATACATGGAAGGAAATTGGAAATCCATATGTGTGGTATTTCCTGCACTCTTTGACCTCAAGCATGTCGTCAACAATAGAACATTGGCCATACATATACATATATATATGTTTTTATCGGAATATATATGAAGGCACATATATACATTTATATACGTGTATACGTATATATATAAGCATATATATAGAAAGAAAAAATAACAATGACTATAATTAAGTTAAATGCTAAATGTTTCATAATTATGTTTTTGAATTGGTTGAAATTATACTAATCATTAGTAAAAATATTTATTCAATAATAATTACTTAATGAAGTAAACAACTCCATTTTGTTGGACGAAGCGAACATTTTACTAATTCAATGTTAATATTAATAACTTTTTTTTTCAAAATTTTCATTATAAACCTAAAATTTCACTAATAATTGATATTATTTTAACGATTAGCAGTAGAAATTGAACTAATTACACATATTACACTGATTTTTGTTTTTTGGAGTATTCAAGGGGATATATAACCTAAGTGGGTCCAAAAAATCGTTTTCTTTTTCAATCATTGTATTTTCCTCGTGTTTGATGTCAAGAATGTCCTGTAAACATTTCAAGTCAATATCTCAATATATTACGGAGACGTGTTCATTATTTATTCATTCACATATTCTCGAAACCAATAAACAGATTATCTTGAAATAATTGTCTGGTCTTTGTCGTAAGATTTTTTTTTCATTGCTTAGTTTTTTTTTTTTTTAGTGAAATAAGAATCAATTTTTTATCGAAAATCGCTATTTTAAATTCAAATATACCCTTTACATTTTGTCAAAAAACTTTATCTTGAAAATCGCTAATGACAAAGACTAAAAAAAAACTAGATATTAATATAGTTTAATAATCATTTTGGTAATTTTGTTGTTTTAAGTGATTTTTAAAGATATGCCTGCAGTGGGTACCGTAACAGTAGTTCTTTTTTTATGGCATCCCAAGAACAATAAGAAATCTTGATCAAATTTTGGAAATTTGTAATAAACAGAATTAGAACCTTAGAAACATTCCCCCATTTTCCACGCTACTTATCTCCTATAAATTACTATATACTGACCGTTTCCGCTTTGTTACACTACAGCCGTTTTGAAATTTTGATACAAAAAATAAAAATATACATGATCTATATAATTATTGCATAATTTAAAAATACAATGACAGTAGTATCTATGCGATAATTAAAAAATGTATCCACTTTTTTTCTTACTGTGTGCATTTCTCCTACACCTTCAACTTGGAGAATATCTGAGATGTCGAAGAACATTTTGTAACATTTAAGTAAGAAAAAGTCCACCAAATTTTAAATATTTACACAAACCTACGTCCATAAGTCTCACTGTCAACCAAACATACACCCCATCACCTTTAAAGTAAATAGCTAAAAAAAGGATTTCATTTCTATACCGCAGGGTTAATTATATACTATGAAAAATATGTTTTTATCGGAATATATACACTTATACACAAATACCATATTATTAAATAGCCCAAGTGCAAGGAAAGTTTTAATTTGAATAAATTATTACAAAATAGACGAGAAAATTGACGATCCAAATTTAAATTCAGAATTTAAACCAATGAACGATTAGTTTTCGTTAATTTGAATGGAATAAATTGTAACTTATTATTTATTCAAAATACTCCGAGAGTACGGAGCAGTTAAAAAAGACTACTGAATCTTTCATTTCTACTCCACTTCAAAGCTTAATTTCAAAAACTGAATAAAAGATGTATCTAAAAGTGGTTGAATGCCAGAATAATGTTATTGCCAGATTCGGATAAAAAATTAAAAGATGAATCGGGTTAAAAGATTGGTGTACAAATGTAATATCATATTAAAACTAAAATTTGTACTAAATAATTGTGATTTTCATATTATTTAAAATTACTTATTATTTATTATGACGATTTTTATGCGTTATTCTATACCATCTCAGTTTAGTTCTGTTCACTTATTTCACGCAACTTGCTATATACTATATGACAGAAACTATGCACCGCATAAAGTAAACACGACCACTCGTATTCACGAATAATAGAAAAATTTAAATAGAATAAACACGGAAACAATGTAAGAAAATATTTTTAAAAATTATCCATATACAAAATTAAAACCAATGACGTTTAAGAGAAATGTACTGGACGGCAAAACAAAAGTTATGCATGATGCATAAAAGACATCTGCTTGAGATCTACACTGAGAGAAAAATTCAGTAAATTTAACTAAATATTAATTAAGTTGCTCATATTTATCCTGTCAATTTATTTACTTAAACGAAATATTTATTATTTTCGGCTATTTATTAAGTTGAATGTACTTAGACATTAGTTGGTTTTAATAAAATATTTAGTCAATTCTACTAAATATGCAGTTCGATTTAACTAAAAATTTAACTAAAAAAAGTTACAGCATGACTTGATATTTTAAACTATTGCAAGTGTTGAAAAAACTTTCCACTTATTATCCAATATTATATTATTATCTAATATTTAGTCCTTTTAAATATAGCGCATTTGATTAATCCATTTAGTAAAATTGACCAATAACCTTTTCTTAATTTAAATAGCGAATTTGGAAACCCTAATGATATCACTTTATATATTCAATCTGTGGTTCGATAATCGTAACTGTCAGTTATCTAACTAATCCTTTTATTCAATTTGACGAAACGCTTTTGTAATTTTACCTTCTAATTTTTCAAAATAAACAAATCATTTATTAATTCCATCTAATAATGTATTATTTTTACTAAATATTTAGTTAAGTAGAAACCAACTAAATATGTCGTTAATATGACTTTCCATGCATTTTCCTTGATCCATGTTTAGTTATATAAATAACTACAATTTAGTTGATTATGCTGAATATGTCGTTTCCAACGATTTGTCATCAGGGTAAACATTATATATATATACTACATGTATAAAATTAAAATTAGAAGTGATTTCTGAAACGATGGTCAAAGTTTCAGTTGTAGTTCGTTCTCCTCCTGCTAAATTACAGTATATATCGCTAGATTCTCACGATTAAAATGGAAAAGTTCGTCAAACAACAACTTGACAGTAGAAATAAAGATACAAGAAAAAAGCGCAACAAAACACTTTTATCTAGCGAAATCATAGAGTAAACCATTTAAAGGAGAAAACGTCGTGAGATATAGAAAATGAAATTATATATTATAAATAGAGAAAGAGAAATAGAAGATATAATAAGTCGGAGTAAGTAAACGAGGATACTTGCATTATTCACATTATGTCACAAAGAGTGACGGACAGTGAAACTGATTTTATAATTATGCATTCCCTTGACGTGTTGACCCAACAAACTCGTGATAGGCCTGTAATTTCAGTTCAACAGATTCCAGTGCCTATCGCACCAAATAAAAACGTATTGAAAAGATTTCAATCAGTTTTCTTTCTATAATATCGGAGATTGAAGTTCACTTGAGCTCGCGAGACGTTACAATCAGGTATCATTCAACAATGGTATAAAAAATAAACATAACCTATAAATGTACATGATGTTTTTATACTTATACAAGAAATGGTTGTATCAAGGAGGAGATTGGTTATGTCAATTATAGTATGGTTTTTCCTAAAATTATTGTCATCAATTATAGTGTTATATTATAGTTATAATTGTAAATGTTATGAGGAATGCACAAATTCGATTCTGGTATTGTTAACGAAAGGGTTACATATATATCCAAAACCATGGTAGGTGTAAACAAAAATATTGTTATTTTTAATAATACATTTTTTATTTTATCATTACTTTTCTTTTTTTAGTTGGATCGATATACAGACATTATTTTTTACTAAGGCAGGTTATTTGCCAAAACTGAGTTATTTACTAAAAATCTTTGATAATTTATCTTATTGTTACATATATTTGTACGGATATTTTACTAGTTTCACCAGATATTTATAGATCACGGTGCAAGAAGTATCAGCAATCTAACTTTCTGTATTTCGTATGAAAGAAGTCCGCACGAAGTTATGAATTTAACAGTTTCGGAATTTGTTGCAGGTTGCAACATGGAGATTCTTCATTTTTTAGAAATGGTTTTCAAAGTTTGTTAAAGTGGTTTTTCAACTTCGAGATAGAATTTTTTCAATGAAATAAACCGGATATTTTTAGATGATATAATAATTGTAGTAATAATAGTAACGATAAATTGTTTCATTGGGAAATTACATGGTCATATCCATGTGACCTTTAACTTTCAGTCTCAACAAATTAATTTTTCAAGCACAAAATCTTTCGACATATATATTCATATATAAAAGGTACACCTAATACTTTTAAATAACAAACATTAAAAATTATATTTCAGTATACACAAAACGGTTTTATTTTTAAATATTACAACGTATTGAACTTTTGCATTCATACTAAAACGTTATTAATTAATAATTATTTCCAATAACAGTAATGTTATACGTCGTTGGTGTATTGTAGGAATGTTACTGAACTAATGTAATCAACATTGCATGTAAGGTTAACGTGTACCAATTGTCGAGGACATTTCGTACTATACGGAGGTTAATATAATTTTGTTCAAGATTGTGGAAATCTCGACTTGCAATTGGTCCATTTGCAAAGAAACCGATAATCTTTAGATTCAATATTATTTCCGCTACATTGATAAAGTTATGCGTGATAATGTTTTCGGCCTATCGCCACCATTTTAGTATGGATAAATCCCAAAAACTAATCAGATCTAAGTTCGGCCAACTTACAACCTATAGTCCAAGTGCATTTTTTAATTTTTGGTTTGTACGTTCATACAAGATCAAGGACAGAATTTTTTTTTCATTACCTTTATCTTTATAATATATATATATATATATATATATATATATATATATATATTTAATATCTGTATTATAAATAATATTCAATATATTGCGATATCCTATGCCGTATATTTATCAAATTTTGGTTGAAAAAATAAAGTCATATGCCCAAGAGTGACAACAATTATATATAGATTTGTATCAATTTTAATGCTTTACAATTGTTTCGAAAGATATTTTGAATTGAAGGCCAGCCACGTATAGTTTAACATTAAATTAACAAAAGAACAAAGTGCGCAGAAAACTCGAAATTCGAATCTCGAAGGGCAGCATTAAATAATTCACGTCTTAAGTGCGCGGTGTCGTGTTTTACTGTCCAGTTCTATTTTTCTATTCTGTCGTTTAAATATGGATGCATCTTGCGCAGACAATACTCTGTTCCGTCACAGGAACGTTTTTGATTTCTCAGGAGGCCATCGGAAATGCCGGTCGTATACGCCGCACCGCCGTACTTCAATAAATACGTAAAATATTTTTCTTCGTCCAACTGTCTTTCAAAACTTGGATTTTACATACTGATGCGCGGAACGCAGGAAAATGTACGTTATACGTGGTTTTTTGAACAAAAAACTTGTTTGGTTGTAGGAAACAGCTTATTGTATAAGAGTCGTGTGCAAGAAAATCTAAATATATATATAACTTTCAGTGAATCTCTATTTATGAGATCACAAAGAAATATTCGCAGAGAAATTATTACTGAATCTGTATATATAGGCAAACGTATTTAATGAATTTCAGAATTTCAAAAACGAAATTCCCATCTTGTAAATTCGAAAATTACCTGCTATGTAGTTATTGTAAATGAGATTTAGTAGAAACAAGCCTGAATATAGGTATGCGAAAAACAGCCTAAAATTGGATAACGACGTTCAGTAGATACAGATGTCACGATCGGACATGCTGCACTACTGGAGCGCAGAGTTTTGTTAAATCGAATATATTGTTCATCCGATATTTGAAATTTGATATCGATATCGAAGGAGGAGATGCTTTATTTTAAATTAATGTGAAATTAGTATATAGAGGTTCAGTACACCCGTCCTCAGCACTTCATTAGGATTGACGAAATTAAAGAAAATTGAAATTTAATTATTTTATTTATTTTACAAGTAACCAAAAAATATGAATTATTCAAGATCAATTATTCATGGTTAAATAATAATTTTTCGTTTTATTTATTGTTTTTTGTCCGTTTGTTAGTACGAAACATTTATAAGCTATAAGCAATGTCTAATGAATTTTAAGGTATAACTTAATTTTATTGAGAAATTAAAATTTCCATAGTATATTAATAGATTTTGTTAGCACATCACGTCCTATTTAAAACGTCAAAATATAACTTTGATAAATATGTATTGTAAAGGCCCTATATCGAAAAACCATTATAAAATCTGCGCGAGAAAATCTCTCGATTCTATCCAGAATTTGTGTAGAAAACCTAGAAATTTGATAGTGAACATTACTATAAATTCTGGACAGATATAATATGAATTCTACCTGATCGTTTCTATATCGGATTTATCTAGAAGGTACTAGATGTGATTATTTTTATATCAAATTATTTTTTAGGCTAAAATAAAGTATCTTATTCAGTTAATGAAGTTAATATACAGCTAGTAGGAGGCATTATAAAATTCGTCTAAATGGAAAAGAAAGAATGTGTGAACTATTTCGTAAACGAAACTATATAGTAAAATAAAAAGTGAAAAATAATTTAATATTTAATGAAAATGACTTTCATAATGATACATATGAACATTTTGCAAAATTGCAAATGTTAGAAAAGGAAAAGGAAAATGATAATATTCATCGTATTGGCAACGAAGAATGTCAGGATCAAGAAAGAGTATAGAGGAACTATGCTTAGAAGTAGAGGAGAGTCGTGAAGAAGAGAAGAAGAACGTGAAGAAAGAGACAAAGAATATGAAGCAACAGAAGAGAAAGACATGACAGATTTCATAGTTTTGAATCTATGCAGTTTTTACTAGATAAAAACTGGACAGATTCTGTTTAGATCCTGTACATTAGGCGTCTACCTGCGGATATTGGGACTACATTGTTTTCCAGTCTAGAATCAGTAATTATTCTTGACAAAATCGATACAGCGCTGCGATTAATTTCTACCAGGATGCATGTAGATTTCAAAAAAAAAAAGAATATGCCAATTATAAATGCTAAACTTAAAAAATAAAATTGCATGCCGTATAGATATACAGTTACAAAATTATACAGGAAAACATTTGTAGCATAATTCCAATATTTTCGTTTTTTTCGTGTACATATATATATAGCTACACCACAGTTGAAACAGCTTCACATCGAGGAAAAACACAGTGTATAATAATGATGTAATCGAAATTTAAACATTGTCTAGGACGATCACTTAAAGGACATACATCCTTCAATTTTTATGTTTGGTATTCTCAATATTTGAGTATACGCGTATGGACAGTAAAGAAATTGAAGACGAATTCACAAAAGACGGAACGACAGTAAATTTGGAAATATACCATATATATAGTTCAAACTTTAAAAATATGACATTATAAAAGGATAATAATTTTAAACATCCTTTCTATTATGTTCATTATTATTTTGAAGACAGAATTATTATAAAGATGAGATATTCACCCATTGTCAGGTTACAAAAAAATGAAACTGCTTATGTGTATTGTTTAATGCAAGGAATAAATAAGGAAATCCTTGAAAAATCACGTAAAGGGTTGATCTATTAAAAATAATGAAACTTATATATTACATATACATATAAGATTATATATATTTAAAATGATTTTAAAAGAATTTTCTGAAAGAAAGTTTCAGACATAAGTTTCAGGATTTCGAGAGGGCTACATGTTGGTGACCTTGAATGTGACCTTGGAAACAATCTTAGAGGTCATTTGAAGGTCAAGATATTTTCTTTTCCAATACGACCATAGATTTTTGAGCCCGGGAACGAAAATTTGGATTCGGACATAAGAAAATCTCATATACTCGTGCTTTAATGTTTTAAATAAATGTTCCATAGTGGGCGTTTGTAAGAGCGATAATTCACTCTTTCCGGCGGCATTCTAGTCTTTTGATTTACTTTAGAATAAGTGTAATTTCATCGTAGAAGTAGTGAAAATCTCACTCTTTCTCAAGAATGGCTAAATTGTCACTCCAAGAAATTTAGTATGTTCTTTCACTTGATCATAATATGAATTTGTCTATAAAAAAGGTCTAAAATATAGAGAGGACGTGCGTGCGTCAGTATCGATAGAAACGGACGTATTGCAATTATTGAATTTGTATATCGCGAGTACGATCAAAAATGAAATTAACTCAGTCTACGTTATTCCGGCCTTCTCTCGCAAAGTATTATAATTAATTATTGGTGCTATCTGAAAATAGCGGCGGATATCCAATCGACGTTCCGCGACCGACGTGTTGCTTTCAAACTCTCGGGAGTCTTCCGTATCGATGAGTCGCGGTCGATAATTGTTGTGAATGTTCCAAGTTTCGAACGTCGATATCTAGTAAAGGCGTTATTTTTATTGTTGGTAGCAGCAGTCATGGACCATATGTGGTTAGCGGCCAAAAGTTTTTGTATTTTTTGTCACCTTTTTCACTGATGATTCAAAATATATTGTTGAAATTTTATACTCTTAATCCAAAACATATAATATAACATAATACATATAGTGCATTTCAATTCAACAATATTTTTTTCCACTCTTCAATAATATAATCAATGAAGAAATTTTTGTTTTTGTACACTTCATTAACTGATTTCATCCTGAAGTGGAATATTTTTTTACTTCAACTTCTAGTAGTTCTTTTTCAACTACTACCATAAAAAATTTGTTAAATAGGAAATAAATGTCCAACATTTTATTATTTAAGCATAACTTTTGATTTTTTAACTAATAAAAAAGGCGGCTTTTCGAGTTGAAATATTTCAGTAGAGAGTCTCTTTCAATATAAAGTACATGTCGACATTTAGTTGAATGAACAAAAACAGGGCGCGGTACAGGTCCAATTAATAACCCATTCATAGTGCACTTTTTTACCGTCTAGAGTTTTTGCGGGCAGAAATTTCATGTTTTTTCATGAATGGTAATCCTTTATTTTAGAACCATAATTATTAACAATAATGAAATTAGAAAATTTCTTGAAAATAATTTTAAATATCTTTGAATATTGAATGTCGTAACAAACTATACTATATCCTTTATCCTTTTTATCCTTTATATACCGAATTTGCAGAAAGAACTGAAATTTTTAAATATTTGAAGTATTATCTAGAATAAATATATATATATTATATTATATTAATAACTGTTATAGCTCCAAATCTTCTACTTTTAATGAAATGAAATTCAATATTCATTTACCATAATTTTTCAATAAATCAAATATCACATTATACACATATATGATAGTCCGTAAGCTAAATGAAAATGAAAATAAAATAACGAATTTATGGAATGGGCTTTTAAAAGCTTCTTCAATATTCATGTCCCCGAAGATGATGAATTAAGAATTCCGACCAGATATCGATGAATGTATAACGAATGAAATGGGTATAGATTCATTCGTGAAAAATAATTTCTTTTTTCATTATTATGGCAATATGATTTTAATGATTATTCGAATACTATTTTAATATTTAGGAATAATGATTTACAATTGATCCTCTTACATAAACTAATTGGTATATCGGGTTTTTAAATTACCCTATACTTGATTGTAATACTATTGATATGCTCCCTCTTCGGTATTTATTGAAAATTTTATGAAACCTTTAAAACATAATCTTCGTATGCATGTTTTCATAATTCACATAACGTTTCTGTGTTTCTTTAATCCTGTTGTTTTTTCATAGTTCGAATTATTTTAAACCTTTTCACAATTTTTAAGCTTTTGCGTATATTTTCTAATTTAATTAATTTCGTGAAAGCGAATAAAGCAACTCATTATGAACCTTGATTAATTATAAAATAATAGTATATTATATCCCCTCCACGTTTTTCAAATAATCATAAAATTAAATGTACTGTAATTTTCGACTATTATTTCTCGACGAATAATTATAAAGAATGGTCCGCATAATACTTATAAGAATATAAGTTATGTAAAACTCATTTATTTTTTATAATTAAACAAACACCGCAGTTGAAGAGATTTGAAACAATGCAAGGCGAGCGAGTGTTATAGATTTTTAAAATTTTGATTTATATTAAAAAGAAAAACGATATAAGAACACTAGGTTTTTAGTTTACTTTGACCTATTATTAATTGCTGCCTGATGAAAAATATGATTAAAAAAGTTCGCGCAGGACTTGATGAAGCGGCCATCTTGAAAAAATTCCTCAAACGTGCAATCTTTTTATATTATTTAATAATGTGCATTATTAAAAATTTTTATAAGAATAAAAAAAAAAAAAACGATAAAAAATAATAAAACAAACAAGAGATAAAAGTTACCGGAAAAAGTTGTAATTATTTTAAGAAAAATGCTTTTAAATGACTTAATGCAAGTAAATCTGTGCAACAGTGCATGGAAATGATTAGTGTACAGTCGTACAGAATTGTCTCCAGGTTAAAGCCCGTAGGGATATAGTACAGCATTACTTATCCATATGACGACTTACAGCTATCAATCTGATATTGTAAAAAAACGAAATTATCAATCAATAATCTCGTAGAAACCCTTATACGTACATTTTAATATTAATAAGATAATTACATCTGGAAGCCCCAAAACAACTTCATTTTCTCTAATTTTTTTTTTTCTAATAGAGGGAAATAAATTAGACACTCAAACTTTTTGTTACTTGTTTGGTACATTTTATAAAGTACAAACGATATTTTTTTATCAACAAATATTATGACAATAATTTGTAACGTGACTGTCTCAAAAAAAGTATCTTACTATTGGCCTCGAACCTGCAAAAATGATCAAACATCAATAATCGAAACATTTTTATAAACTATCATCCATGAAATACAAAATGGCGGGCGTTTCAATTTTTACATACAGTTTTTCACGAGCTTTCGTTATTTAAAGTAACCTAAAAAAAAGGAATTATGTATATTATCTTGATTGTAATAGGGGCTTCCGCAATGTATCATATCTACTTTAAAATAACAAAAAGAAAAAAGGCGATCCGTCAAGTAGTACTGGATAAATCTTGGCCAACAGTTTGAAAAACACGATTTTTCAGAAAACGCGATTAAAGATTTTATTAACGATTTGTCTGTGTTAACATTAAAATAATCTACCTTTATGGCTGATCAGCGATTCCAGGGTCATACATCAGTCCTTCTCTGGTGGTACTTTTGGTAACTCTATTCTTACCAATACGTCGAACTACCTCGATTGCAATTTTTGATTGTTAAATTAACATTTTTTTTTTTTTTTTGTAATTAAGAGTTTATTCATCATTTAGTGAGATTAAATATCAGAGAATTTAAGTCTTTTTCAAGTTTTATCGTCTTAATATCAAAAAGCTCTCGTTTTTCTGATGCAGTTCAATTCAACTTAATTCAATCTCATTTAAAATAAAAGACGTCATTGCGAGAGATGTAACATTTTATATACGCTCTAAAAATAACAATTACATGAATTACTTTATATATCCCCCCCCCCCCCTCCCCTCCCTACCCGTTAAATTAAAGTCTTTGTACGTAATGAATACATTTTTGAAGCCATTAGTTCGCGAATCGATTAAGACATTTTCTCGACGAACATTTTACATCGAATAATCGGTTAATTATTTTATAAAAGCACTCTTACATGGACGGGTGTTAAATGTATAAATTCAAATCCGCCGCCAACGACGAATTTAAAATCGTGTTTCACTCATCTCGTTTTTATGTCGAATTGACTTTCCTCAACCGCTTGTACCGCCGCGCGAATTAAGAGTTAAAACTAGGTCAACCCCTTTATCGCTCGTTTAAATACAAAGTGGTAGCAAATACGCTTTTAAAATACGAATTTACGCAATTTTATTCCTGATCCCAGATGCTTGCGGTCGCTGATAATGTTTTCGTGTTTATTTTTATTTCATTTAAATAAAAGTATATGGGTGAAAGAATAAGGATTGAGGACGATTTTTTATCGATAATACATCGCTATTTTTTTTTTATTACACACGGGTACAATTGAGGTCGAGAGCTTTTGGAAAAATCTCTTGACACGGTGTAATTCAAAAGGGAATTACAGAAGTACAGAAATGTGATTTTGCAGTGAAAATCTGAATTACATTTTAAATTCTATTGAAAAGAATTCCGATTTTCACTTTTGAATCCCATTTCTGAACCTCGATCTCGATTCCTTTTCATTTACTGGATTTTAGAAGCTATGTTAACCAGTTTAGGACGAATTTAATTCTCACCAACGAGATAATTTCTCAACGAGAGTAAGAAAGATACTTTTATGATAATGTACATTGGTTATCCTTTATCTCCTCAGTTCCCTTGTGCTCAGGACTTTTACATTGAATTTAACAATCAGCCATCCTTGAGATCCTCGACTGATGGGTACAGTTCAATACATTTTTAATGTAAATTTAAAATTTTTTTCTTATTCGTTATCTACCTTTTTACCTTCTATTTTTCTTCTTTCTTTCTTCTTATTTTTTATACAATAAAAATGATCAATATAGACGAATAAAATTTAGAATGAGAAAACCAAAAGTAGTAACACGAAGTCTAGATTGAAAATCGATTTTTTATATTTCCTGATAAAAGCAAATTATTTACCTCATTAAAAAATCATTGGCATTTTGTTGGTTTAATAAAATCTAGTACTTGCGTAAAGTTTCATTAAAATTAGTATTTAAATTGAAACATCGGGGAACTTTGTCGATATTTATTGAAGTGCGAAATTGATTAATTAGCAAACTGTTGCGGTAGATTACATGAATTTCGAATCACAATGGAAATTTCAACAAAGAAGAGGTAACGCTGATCAGTACACTGAACAATAGCATAATATATATATATATATATATATATATGTGTATATTAAGTATATAATTCCATGTGGCTGTTCTTATTTTGTCGAAAAAAGAAATGTTGATTTTATGACCTAAAATTTTTATTTGAAGTATTTTCTTAAATTTTAATATAATCTTAAAATATAAGTAAAAATCAAGAGAATATATGATATGGATTTTACTTTTATTTTAAAAATATATCGAGATTATAGAAATTTAACATTTGTCTGCTTTTTTCATACAATTTTAATGTTATAATATTGTTAGCAGTCCCTTTGGACAGTGTCGTAAAATTTATATGAACTTTATCATTATTCTATTCATTTTTAATCGAACGTATTTTCTGTCGATATCTACACTATTCGCTTTGGACATTATTTTAGACCATATTTGGTCACGTCGGTGTCCATATCTCCGAACAGTATTGAAAATGTCATATATATGCACACAGCGTAAACATGTACAAATTATTTCTAGTGTCAAAACAACTAATCATTTTCAATAATTTTAGTACCATCAAATGAGAATTCATTCAATAGTTGTCACTATGTTAATTTGTGTTTTATCGCAATAACACCCAGGTAGAAATTGGCATCGGTTTTCCCCGAACATATACGGGGCCAGTACGGGATATACGAGCTTGGAAAATCTGGATGGGATCTGCATTTTTCC
>JAPYZR010001731.1:0-19904 GCA_030522945.1 Trichopria nigra
TAAAGAAGTGTAAATAAACTAATCGTCTTGATCCATGCATGATTTTCTACACCGGAGAAGGAAGAGGGATTCCATCCCCCTAAGGTGCAAGTGCAAAAAGTAGATTTGTCAGTAGATGCGTATTGCAAAAATAAGTGAAGTGAAAAATATTGTTTATGATATAGCAACGAAAAAGACAACTGGGTTACAATCAGATATTTGTCAAATGACAATTCAAATCGGTAAAAAGCACCAGGAGTGCTAATATACAAGTGTAGTTGTCAAGCTAACACAACCGACATTGATATCGAACATTTAACACGAAATCTAGTTCTGCGTTCTTATAGCAATAATACAAATTACTATAAATGATTACAAAATTTGTCTAATTGTGAATTTTCATTTTGCAAAATTATTCTGAACAAAACATTTTATTTCCTTTGTTCACATTCAAGGCATGTATTTGTTTCTTTATAAACACTGATTCAAGCTAATCCTTATACGGTCATCGTTTAGCATTAAAAAGACATTTCTTGGATCTTTAATTTTGCAGTATTATAAAAGTACATTTTTTTACAAATTCAATTAAATTTTTGGAACTCTGATTCCATTTTAACGGTAGAAATTTTGTAAAAACATTGAAACAAGAGACATTCAACCCGAGAATTGATTTTGACATTTTTATACATAAATATGAAATGGTTTCTAATGCGAGAAATACGTAGCTTTTCAACTTAATACAAGCTTATAAATCATAACATTATCTTTTATATAAATTCGACCTATTTTAAGGTATTTATTTATTTTGAATGGCCGAAATGTATAACTGTCAAGTCAATAACGAAAGATTATTACATATATTAAATGCACAACTGTAACATATTTATAAGAAAAGTGATGTAAAGAAAAATATCTTATTTTTTACTTACTACATTTATTACACACTTAGAATTGTAATGACTCTCAGTACATGTACTACATGTAAACGTTGATTATACTTGGAAATTTAGCCCAGATAAATTTTATTATACTTTATATTCTGTTTTGTTATCGTTGTTATGACTGTATTAATAAAATTTTTAAAATATATACATATAACATTTAAAAGAGTTTACAAAAGCTCGAATTGAATAAATCTCCAATTAAATTATCAAATCTTATAAATATCGACAAATAATATATAATAATGGTACGTAGACATTTGAGAATATGATTATTAGAATTTATTTTTGTTAAATAATGATAAAACATAAGCCAAATGATTCTGTAAAATGACATAAATTTACAAATCAATAAAAACTGGTGTGTACAGTGCATTACATTGCCAAGTGTCTTAATCACAGTATACTTTAAATAGACATCGAAGGACGCTTTGTTCATACGTATGTGAAGCTGTGAGTGAAGGAATCAATTCAAATGTTGTCTCTCTTCAATCATTAAATTTCATTAGTTATTTTTATTTTCATTATTGAAAAAATCTCAATATGCATTCATAGAAAATCAAATTTATACTTTGTAAATTTTATTGGCACAATGTATACGTTTATAAAAAATGATTTTTTTTTTTTTTTTTTTTTTGATAAAACACATGTTTTATATTTAAAAACTATTTCATTATTTACTTTAAGGGTGTACTTGTGTGTTAACCGCATTGTACTCCTACAATATTTCATTTAATTTTGTCGATTTCGGTTAATTATCAATTAACAATAGTTTGCTGTTTGCATTCCGGCGATTTATCATTGTTACCGATGTACTTCCATTTCCGCGCATTATTGTCTATTTTCGTTAATTCTATACAGTTAGTTCCCGTCGCTCGTCGCATCACGTCGCTAAATTTCATTACTTTTGTTTGCAAACATCAGTCAATGAAAAATAAGAGCAATGCGCGAATCAATCAAATTGTTTACGTCCTTTATTACGATAAAAAATTCTGTAAGTTGTTACAATAATTCGAGCGACTCTGGCGTATTACGTAACGAGTGCACGAAGTTCACTTTTCCGCATGAAGCGATTAACGGTTTCGATGATGAGTTTCGTGATCAATTAGGGAAAAAAGTCATGCACAATTAGTCATACATATACGATACAAGCGGATTAAACATGGAGCCATAAAACAAAAAAGCTTTCCTTTATGGATTTTTTTTTTTTTATACTGTGGTAAGTAAACTAAAAATGTGATAAGAAAAACTAATAGAAAACAAATAGTAAACAATTCGATAATGATGAGCCTTGTAACGAAGAAAACGTCTAAACTATGTACGATTTTTTAATCCCCAAAGTAGAATTTAATGACTAAAGAACGTATGTCGTTATCGAATTTAAGATAATGGATAATCGCATTTGAAAACACTTGTTATAATTTCGTTGTATTTAGGTATAATAAGTGTATATTTCGTAGTAAATTTTACTAATTTTTATAATACTTTGCAGACAGAGCGGAGCAAGTAGCGGTAGCAGCAAGGGCAGACCCCCCGAAATTCGTGGGGTCGCCGACGGTGGCAGTCCTGTCGAGTGGATCGAAGGCCTTCGGCAGTCTTCAAACGTACCAGGTGAACGCTAATTCAGAAATGGCCGCCAAAGTCGTGGTGGCGTCTGGCAGCACCGACGGCGTTCGGTACGAAAGTTTCGAAAAGGGCGACAGACGATTCGCCAACGACGATTCCGTGAATCATTTTCACGGCAATGTCAGCGATAACGATAAAGTCCAGGAGAAACAATCGGTCGACAGCGACGACGCGGAGCAGCCGCCATCGTTGACGATTCGCAACGATATTTCTCAGAAGCGGCTTCAGAAGCGACAGAACGAGAACGTGAAGCTCCAAAATAGCTACGACAAGAAACTGAATCAACCTAACATCAAGCCGAGTGTCAGTAACGTATTCAGCAGCCTGAACGAGTACATAAACGCGCCTAGCGTAAGTTTGGCCGGTGTAGAGAGCTTCGCAGAGCCTGAAATTAGCGAAGCTAGAGTCGACAAGTCTGAAGCGCCAAAAGCCGCATTGTCGAAGGACTCGGCTGTAAAAGCGTCGGACGAAACCGTAGCCGGAAGCGACGACGCGCAGAAAGTACAAAAAAAGGCAGCCGCCATGCCGCCAAAGTATCAAAACATTTTGCTGCCGGTGAAGTTGCAAGCGAGCGAAGCTAACGAAAGCAGAATAATCGAGGACGCTGCTGCTAGCTTACCCGAAAATGGTCCTTCGACCAGCGATCAGGTAGACAATTCGATTAGCAATAAGGATAATACGCTGAAAAAGGTCGACGAATCGTATCCAATTTACGAGAATGTCCAGTTCGACATCCCGAAAGTCGAGGATATCTACGAAACGGTAATTAAGAAACCGAAAGAAAACGCCGAAGTGAAACATACGTACGAAAATGTCGATTTTGGAACGCAGGACGCAGCTGCCAGCGAGCGCGTTAAAGACGACGGTGCGTACGAGCGCATTTACATCGGTCATCGCGAGCACTTGCCGGAGACTACGACGGATTTGGAGATCGCCGCGAAAAAGATGGCGGATCAGTTGAACGTTAAGACGCAGAAGGAGTCGGAAGACAAAGGTGCCAGTACGCGGCTGGTCTTTCAAAATGTTCATCTCGGCATCGCGTCGCAGCAATCCGAGCCGATCACCACCAAGACCATCGGTTTCTCGAACATTGACGACATGTCCGAGGCGGAGCTGAACAAGTATCTCGCGGATCTGGAGGCGGAGGAAAGGGCGAAGGAAGAGGCCGAAGCGTCCGAGGACACGAAGACGACCAACGATCGCGACGACGAGGACGCGAACGAGGCGCCGATATTCGAAAGCGTGACAATCGGCGAACTGCCCACTGTTCCCGAGGAGGACTTGCAAGCAAAAGCTAAAAAGTTTCCGGTCATCGATTACAGCAGGGCCAACCTGTGCGGAGAGACGTCCAAAGATTTCCCGCCGACGAAGAAAGACTCGGATTCGGCGGATGAGAAATTCTCCCGGCGAAGTCGCAAGACTGCCGAGAAACCTAGGGTCGTAGACGCGGAGTCGGAAATATTCCTCACGGATAGCGTGAAAAAGGACAAGGAATACGAAAACTGCGTTACGGAGAATGAAATCAACGAATCCGCCGATCAACGTCTGGGTAAACGAGACTCGTCGACTGTCCAAGTCGTGGAATGTAGCGAATCGCGATCGGACGAGACGCGTCCCATCGACGACGACGACGTTGCGCAAAACGGCGAATCCTGTCAGTCTCCGGTAGAAGAGCCAATCGATAATTCGCCGAGGAAAGAACACACGGAAACGGTTTCCAGGTTCTCGGTGACTACGAACGTCGACATTAACGATAGGCTCGGAACCGCAGCCTCCAAGAGCAACGCGACGAGCATGAGCACCGAAAGCAATTCGGACGCCGATTCGGTGACCGAGGAGGAGAGCGAGAGGCCGGCACGGCCCCAAACCCTGGACCTCGTGTCGACGGTCGCCATGCCTGACGTTGCTACCAACGACGCGCGATTCTTGGAGGAAACGACGAGTAACGAAGAAATGCCGGACGGCGACGAAGACACGGACAGCGTGCCACCGTCATCCTCCGACGCCTTGGACAACGCGTCGATGGAGTCCGGAATAGTGCTGGGTAAACAGCCGCCATTTTGGGTTCCCGACAGCGACGCGCCCAACTGCATGCTCTGCGACGTGAAGTTTACGGTCATTAAGAGGCGGCATCATTGCCGCGCATGCGGCAAGGTCTTGTGCAGCAAATGCTGCAACATGAAGTACAGGCTGGAGTATCAAAGTAACATGGATTCGCGAGTCTGCTTGCCGTGTTATCAACTTCTGATAAGAGGTAAATAATGTAAGGCTTAATTAATAAATGAATTAATGTTTGTTTATACATGATTCAGCGCAAAGAGTTTCACAGGCCAGAAGCTGTCATTATTTATGACCTTCATTTTGGAAATAATTTAGGAGTAGTCATATTTTAAAACAAGGACAAACTTTGTTCTCCTAAGAAACATTCAATACTTTTTGGCACGGTTAGACACTGTTAATCACAATTGTCATAGTTTTTACGTAAAGCAAATATAAATTCTCTTTAGTGAATTTACGCCTTATCCAGGGGCCTTCGTTTGTGGACGTCCGGTTTCGAACGATTCATCGCATGTAATAACTGATTGTCCCGCAGGATTTTGTTATTTACCAGTAGTTTCTTACTTGAATGAGCCATTTTTTCTGTATATTTTGGGAGTACAAACAAATCGAAAAATTGATGTCAAATTTTTGTAGAGTAATCGAGTTTCGAATATTATTGAATACTTTACAAACAAACAAAAAAGTGAAGTTCAATACCTATATATATCGTCAGAAACGATACTTTTTAATTTGTAAGAATACGACCTTCCTACGAAAAATTACTCCAACCTTCAGATAACCTTGAAAATTAAAAACTTCAAGGTCAAGATGCTCAAGGTCGTCGGCCCCGTAACCTGACATTTATTCGCCCATAAATCCGGAAAAGTTCGAAGAAATTTTTTTGAATATTTTACCTTTATTTGACCTTCTGAAGGCCACAAATTGAAGACTATCGTTTCGGACGTAAAACTTCCCGCTCTTTTCGAATCCATGACAGAAGAATAGGGGTTCGCATTTGATAAAATAGTCTTGACCTTGGAATAACCTTCAAGGTTATGATAAAGGTTAAATCCTATGGTATCATTAAATAGCAAGGGGAAAATCCTACAACTTTCGTATGTAACATTGTCCCGAAAAATGCAATCCCGCCGAGATATTTTACCGTAACGGGACTTTTGGATCACCCTGTGTATTCAATTATATATAAAATTTTATATATTATATATATAATTGCAGTCTATATTTGCAATAAAAATGTCATTAATTGATTACCACGAATAGGCTTATCGCCAGGGTCACAGATTACCCAAACACAACAGATTATGCGATTATTCACATCTTTCACATTGTTCGTCAGGTTTCTCTCGTATATTCGTTCAGTTCTGACAATGAACACTTTTTAATAATGCTTCCTTATACTGATCTCAATCCTATTTTTTATTATCCTAGTTGTACTTTGCAATAATTTTTCGATTACTGGGATATATATAGTCGGAATTTGATACCAGCTCTGTCAGCCTAACAATTTCTGCATAGAAATGTAAAAACGCCCGCATTCTTCCTTTCCTTTTAACGATTTTTGACCGCCATCTTGAATTTTTTAAATTTTGATTTCGAATCCAATCTGACAACATTAAAAATCGTTCTTTCGCTCGGTACCGTTCAAACTTTGAAAATAATCAAAGTCCTATTTCATAACAATTTTGAACAAAAGTTCATTATGTAGTAGAGATATTTGTAATGTATCGGAGACTTTAAAAGTTTAGCACAATGATAATTAAGATTGATTTTAATAATTATTTCAGCAGAAAATGAAGCGGGTTCGGGTGACTGGTCAGCTTTTACTAACAGCATAGGTGCCAATCCAGGCATCAATTCTCCGCAGGTAAGTTTGAAAAATTGTACAATTCATATATCGTTTCGAAGTAAACATCTCTGTCTTGATAAAGTCGGTTTCCCTTGGAAATATTTGCTATATAGCGCTTATATTAGAAACTAATGAATGCGTAAGCCATGCATATACCCGTAACAACTTGTTGAATACCTCATATCTGACGTAATGCCAATGTTTTGAGCATGATTCGAAATTGAACATTAGCCCCTGGCTTGTTTCTCAAAAGTCACAGTATTCGCTATCACACTTGCCCTATTTCACCTACGTTACAAAACGCGAAATAGGTTTTTACACGAAAGGTTGAAATGAATGCGAACATTCAGAGCATGTAAATCATTAACACGATCCGGAAAGAAAAATTTCTTCATGACGCATGGCAAGACTATGAGAATCAAGTAGACCGTGAATCGTGTAAGAGTCACGAGGGTTTTTTTCTTTTTTCTTTTTAAATGCTCAAATGAAACGTTTGAGCTTCGCCTTGTGTCGAGTGTATTTCGAAAAATGAGGTAAAACCAGAGTTTGGAGTATTCGACAAATGGTTATAGGGGAGACAGCCTAATCCAAATAATCCGATGGAGTACTGTTCAACAATACCGCCTTTGCAACAGTTAGCAGCAGGTGGCTTGCCGCCTCCACCTACGGTGATGGTGCCCGTTGGCGTCCTGAAGCGGGAAGGCAGCTCCAGACAACGAGCCGACGGTCCAAAATCCGTTATGTTCAGCGATGGTGAGTCACAAGTATATCGGTGATATTCGCAATTGTATAAAGTCTCCGTAAAATGTATTCGAAAGATTTTTTATTTGAGTCTAAACTTCTTCTTTTTTTAATGTTTTGAAATCATTCCGGTTGATCGAATAGCGACTATAAAGTAGTAAAGTGTAACTCGAGTGTTCTAAAATTATTATGTTAGTGTGTATTTGAACATTTGCACGTTTCAATTTTTACCATGATCGGGTGGCATAAAGAATGCCATGAATGCCATAAATTCATCATTCTTTCTTAAAGAGGAACCGTTCGAGGTCTGTGGATTGTTTATTTGCTTACTTAACAGATCAATGGCTCATATCCTTAACCAGTAAACAAATAAGGATTGAAGAGCCAAAACTTTAGTTTATATAGTGTACGATTTGAAATTCATCATAATTGCATCAATATTAGACAATTGAACTATTACACCTTCAAAATACGATCACCACACTCACATACAATTTCTCGACACCTTTCATTATTTAGTTACTTTTGAGTTGGTTTATTTTTCCTTCGACATTTCTCTTTTGATTTAATGTCCTGTGAAGCTGAAAGCTTCAAACCCTACCCCTCCCGTTTGTTTTCTTTTCACACGCCTCTAATAAAAACACAGGAATAAGGCCTGGCTGTCACCTGACAGAACTCGACACCTCGTGGGATTGGCAACCACCAGCGGCTCGAAGGTCAGGTACTAAGAGATTGGCTGGATCGGGAGCAGGGACTTCGTCAATGGCAATGAAGAAGCAAAATCTTCCACCCATTGATCCACACACCAATAGCTACATAACGGCAGATCCAAATGCTGTACCTCCTACTGTCACAATACATAAAGGACGTTAGTATTTTGATTTTCTAAGATTTGTATGAATTAACCTAATTTCAAGAATGTTGAAATTATTGGACATATAATGTGCATTAATACCATGTATCTTGAGAAATATCTAAACGGTTTATTTATTTATATTTAGAAATTACGTACCACGAAGTCACGGATCGGGCCAGCCTGTTTACATCGTTGAACAACGAATGTGAACCTCCAGTGATGTTTGCAATAAACCGAAATCTTTACGCTTATATGAAAATTATAAACTGTAAGTACAGTTTCTCATCTCTTTGCTATTTATTATCTTTGGACCTATCGTAATCAAGCAAATTATCATTTCAGTAAGCTGCTGTGTGAATAGGATATGTTGGAACATAACTTCGAAAGGTCTTGCGTGTGTGGGGCAGGATGAAATTGTATTTTTGATAGAAATTCTACCCGATGAAAACCAAATTCCGAAAGATCTACTTTTACACATCAATCAGATCTATTATGAAGCTACTAAAGGTTCGTTTCTTCGTAATTTTCTCTTTATAAAACTCTTAAACATAAAAGTATAAAATTGATAAAGCATAAATGGAACAATTTTAAGAGTTCAACAATTTCGAAATTTCTTCAATTTCTAGGCAATACGATAACGGAGTACGGCATGTCGATTCACCAGAGTGGAAATTTGTTAGGGTCAAGAGAACATGCAGGTTTTTTGTTCATTCGTCATACACTCCAGTGTTTGCAGAAAATCATCGTACCGCCCGCGCCTTACCTCGTTGGATTACTTGTGCACAGGTGGGAGACGCCGTGGGCAAAAGTTTTTCCACTTCGACTCGTACTTCGTCTCGGAGCGGAGTATCGCTACTACCCTTGCCCATTGGTTTCAGTCAGATTCCGAGACGCCGTATACTTTGAAATCGGACACACAATCATGAAAATATTAGCCGATTTTCGGAATTTCGCATATACATTGCCTTCGGTTCAAGGGCTCACCATTCACGTTCACGTGAACGACAAAGTCACTTACGTTCAATTTCCGAAGAATCGATACAATCAAGTAATCCAGGGTCTAAATAATTCTAACGATCATGTGCTGGCATATGCTTCGAACTTCAGCACCAAAGCCGATTCACATTTTGTTTGCATTCAGACAAATTCGGAGGATGAAAGCACTTATCAGACGCAGGCGATAAACATTCATAATAAGCCGAAAAAAGGTATTTAATCGATTACTTTTTTGCCTCTTATATTTTTATTCAGTGAAGTATAAAATTGTTATTAGATTATAAATGTTTAGTAACCGGTGCGAGTTTCCTCGTCGTTAATGGGGCACTCAAGTCTTCGATGGGTCTCTCGGCAAAATCTACTATCGTCGAGGATGGTTTAATGGTTCAAATCATGCCAGAGAAGATGGAGGCTTTGAAAGCTGCTTTAAAAAACATGCAGGATTTTACAATTGGCTGCGGCCTTCAAGGAGCTGCGGAACCAGATGAAACAGTTATCATTAAATGGGTAGAAAATGATACCCAATTTAATCTAAAGTAAGCATGAACATCATCATATCGTACAACTTTTTGTTCACGAGATAACCAAGGGACGGCCCAAAATGGGTGTTTTTCTTTTTCTAATTTATATTAATCACACTTTTCGTTCCGTGGCCCGCCATTTTGTTTGCGGTGCCATTCTATCGTCATTGATTTGCTTCGCGCGTGAAACGTTTTAAAAAAAAATTTTGTCGATACAGCGGTTGGTTGAAAATGTTTTGTGTTTGGTAAATACCAATACAAAAAATTTATTACATATATGATTAATAATTACAAATTGTCTCTTCAGTGTAAAAAGCCCCATCGATAGCAAACCGATGGATGGAATTCCGTCGATAAGAGTTCACAATGGTACTGACTTTGTGGGAACAAGCAGGTTCATTCGATGGACTGAAGTCTTCATTATAAAGGTATGCCGTTGTCATAGCAGATGTTATTACTTATTATTTCTGTATATTCGATAATTATTAAGTAATCGATGAACTTGAAGTATAAAAATTATAATTATAATTGTAATTATTTCAGTCTGATGACGATCAACCGTTCGCTATGCATAATCCTATCGATATAAATAAACTGTCCGAGAGTATTGCCCGAGCTACATGCACAGCTCTTGTAAAATTATTGGATCTATTAGTAACCGCAGGCCTTACTAAAATTGCTGTACGAACCACAATTCATCCTGATAACGTAAGTTATTTACGAATAAAAATTTCCATAGGAAAAATGTGCAACATACACGTACAAATATATTTAGATAATTTATTTGATATATATATATATATATTTTTTTTTATTTAGTGAATTTACTAATTTTAATTTTGTCTACCGACGTAGGTGGGATACGAAGCTGGCAGTGACGGAACACGCTTACCTCCAATTTACATGAACAGCTTGGACAATGAACTGATTCAAGTATTGCAGAAAGCTGTACAGAATTGCAGAGGCACTGAAACTATTCTAGAACTAGTATTTCACGTAATGGAGATAGACAACAATTCTTAGGCGTTTTTTCTACATCGTAGTTTCACTGTGAAAAGAAATCTCATAGCAGGCGATATAAATGAAGTGAAGCTTCCGGGTCAGCGAACACTGTATATTTTTGAGAGATAGTGGCTGCCTGATACTTCTGCCGTATCCAGACGTAAAAGTCGATGTGGATCGTCTGCATTCCAGCAGAATCCGCATGAGCTTTTATTGATAAAGTGTAATGCAGTGCAAGGGTTATGTGCAATTGCGTCGACATGAACCTATCGAGTCAAGAAGTTCAGCCGACATTAATAGAGTGACGTGGAATTTTTCGAAGTACTTTCTTTAGTAGAAATATTTTGAACCTTTAACGAAGAGATGCTTTCAAAAACTTTTTTGTTAAAATAGTTTACAGTAATTGTACACGTTAGCAGGACTTGTAGGTTATGATAAAATTTTTCGCCACTGTAAAAACAGCAAAGAAAAAAACATATTTTGCTTTTTTCGAAATACATCGCGAATTTACAATTGAGATTTTTTTTACTTTTCTTTTAACTACTTTCGAGACTGATTCGGACAAAAGAAACAGGAAAGTTTTTGAACATTATTTTTTTGCAATTCATTATTATATGACAAAAAAGTGTCGAAAGTTATAATTTCCCAAAGACTCGCAAAAATGATTTCCGAAGCGAGGCGCGTCAAACTGAAAATGGAAAAACGTATTATTTTTAAACACATCTACGAAGTGTATTTTTGCACGATCTGTGAAAAATGAGTACATGTCTAGAAGTCATTCCATTTTTTGTTTTTTTGAAAACTGGAGAATTTCCAAATTTATATTCTTAAATTTCTCACAGAAAAAAACGTCAGGGACTTTTTGATATGTCGCATACACTGACGATGAATTTTGTACAGTTTGTCTTTGTTTAAGAATTTAATACAATTCGTTATTATAATGTTGCTATTCTAGTTATTAACATTAAGAAATGAGTTATTGTTGGAGATTACTATTATTATTATTATTAATGTATATTGTTACTTAATCTCGAAAAAAGTACGCTACATTGATCGACAAGTTTATTATTTCATAGATACTTTCGTAGCTTCCAAATGTTACTAAGAATATGGTGATGATTGTTCAAGATGTTTCATTTTTCTTTTCTCTTCAGCGAGCAATAATAAATTTTTCATTATCCATAATGTGCAACGAGACAAGTAAGAACTGTTACGGTTTCATTTTTAGCCGTTATTCTATATAACTTTATTAGAAGATATTGATCTTTTCATTTATCAGAATAAGTTATAGAGATTTTTATAACTGGAAGAGGAGAAAGCGCCACTGTTGTAAGGTGTAGAGTAAGCAGATAATGTATAATGTACATATGACGAGAAAATAAATTGTACATATATTATGAAATACAATAGAATCTTACAGTTTACATGCATTCGAAGTATTCATTAATACCTTAAAATCTAACAATATATATATATATAAAAGTAATAAATTGTTATAGTAATTTTGATTTCTATCATGAATCATGCGTCGAAGAGTTGTTTCTGTTTTTCGACATTCAAGAACTAATTTATTTTCAATTCGAGTACCTACTTTTTCCTTAAGCTCTATATATAGACATCTGTGATTATGTATCGTCTACAAACTGGTGACTTTTCGTTATTCGCACTACTGTTCATGACCAATTATTGAGTCAGTAAGACATGTGCAGCGTTTATAGAATAAAAATTATGAAATACACTCGTCGATAGATTTGATAAATGTTTACCAAAGGAAAATGTAAAAAAGAATTCTTCGGTGATGAATGTAATTTTAGAAAAGATTCATAATAATCTCCAACCTACACTTTTGTTCAATCGCAAGATTTGCAATTATGAATTTTGTAGACATATCCTGGAACCAACGCACAGAATATGTATGTTCTTTTTTTGGATCAATTGATTTCATTCGGTTTCTTTTTTTTTAATTATATGTTCAAATCACTAATTATGATCACATCACTAATATAAGTACTGAGTTATTAATTCCTGCAACGAAACCAATAAGGCGACTCGTACTGCATCCATTACGTGCACCACAATTATTGTAATGTTATATGTATACGTATCAATTGCAATAAAAATAAAATTTTTCTACACGTTACAATATACAGTTACAACGAAATTATAACTCTAATATGTATATGTACTGCATATTCTTCGAATCCGATTTTCAAATATGTACCTAAATTTGTCAGCCTCAAATTCTCGATGATCGATCGCGCATTCGATATGCATTTGATCATCTCGTTCGATACATTTCGAAATCATCGAAATCACGGAATCATCAGTTTCGGCATTTTCACTCCAAAATAAATTTCGAGTCTTCGCAAAAACAATATTCCTTTTTCCAACCTATATGTCCACAAACTCAAATTGAAAATTGGAAAGATACGAGTTTCGGAAATTGAAGGAATTCCTCGTACAGTACATATTTACATAGGTATATATGTAGTATAGGGAGAAGAATAATAAGGAGCGAGACAGAAACGGTGGGAGACAGGTATAGAGAGTTTCGGAGCGCTGCACGCCGACGTCGTCACGAACCAAAATATTGAATCGATTTCGTAGGTGGTCTACTACACGGTCCGGTCCGGTGCGTGTGTACGGGCAGATGCGCGATTTATTTTTCCATATTTCCTCTGCGCTAATCGACATCCGACATGTTTGTGTAGTGAAAAGCCTCAGTAGATCGAAAAACGCAAAAACGACCAATCCTCACGTCTTCGCTCGTGGAGCATCGTGAAGAAGGAAAGAAGTTCCAACACTATCACACAGCATGGAGACTAAAAGGAAATTGTCGTAAGTAGACGCGTGTTGTATAAGGCGGGGTGGCGCCGGGGAAATCCCAAGGTGGAGACATGCTGGGAAAATGACCGCGATGATTTTTCCCACGAGGCCCCGAAAATCCGCGGACTTGACAGCCTTTGGATTTTTCGCCACTGCGACTCCGCCCTCGGCCTCTTATTCGATTTGCTTCGATAATCGCCTGCATCGTCGTCGTCGCCGTCGTCGTCGTCCTCCGATGAATTCACTTCCGATTGCGCAGACCTGACCCGATCGATTTCGAAAATCGTATCATGAAATTTCGTTTTAACATCAGCTTTCCGAAAAAGAATAACATATATAATGTCCATTTTCATTGAGGAAATCGTCTTACGTTATACGCGAAAAAGAGTCATTAAAAATTCACATCAGCATTTTGGTCTTGGTCTATGTTTACCTCGAGATATCTGTCAGTCTTGTTAGAATTGGGTCGATACAATGACTTTTTAAAGATGATATGTCAAATTCATTCGATATGATATTCGGCAGTTAAAACTAATAAACGTTTATAGATATATTTTTGCAAAAATGGTTTACTGAAAATGATTTCTATCGAAATTTATAGCGAGTCAGCCTCGCTGCTTTCGCAGCATGCGAAAGGATTTTCCAAAATTTGTATATACAATATTGTATTGATTATGGCGTGAAAAGTTTGCTTGATATGTTAAATTATTGACAAACTCCTATTGGTTAAATCCTAACAGTTTACAATTCAACAAAATCGAGTAAAAAAGATTTAAATATTTTTTTTAATATCTGTTGGATTCCAACTTTTTAAACATTAGCAACATACAAATTTAAAAAGATTCTTCCTCATCCATGATAGAAAGCTGACAGAATGTGCGGAAAATGTACTGAAATGGAGATTACTCGCTCCAAATATGCCATCGTTTACGTAAATTCCAGCATATTTTGTTGTCTGAGATGCCTTCAATTTTTAACGTTGATAAATTTTAATAACAAGAAAAAATATAATAATAAAGAACGAGTGAAACATATTACTTAAGATTATTATGATGTTATGCGGATTATACAAAACTCTTATGAATCATGCTATTTTTAAAATATGAGAAGTAACATAAAAGTTCAAACAAGCAATAAAGATGGCATTAAAAAAATTCTTATTTAAAATTAATTATTTGTTTACTTATCTTATTCGTGTTAAATGAACGATTCTTTGGTGTTATCTTCTGATTTGACTTAATTACCATTTTTTGGGACTCTAAGTATTGATTGATATATTTGGCTGTATTGATTACACTATGTATTGATTATAATATGCTGGAATTTATTATAGACAGTCACCACCTTCAGATGGCAGTTCAGTGCTTGAAATTTAATAATTATAATTTGAATTAATTTATATTTTTTTTTTTTTTTTTTATTAAATTCTATGTTAACAATATGATTTAAAATTTTGTGTCAGTTATGTCTATGACTGGACTATAGTTATCAAGTTGTTTGAAAACAGCTGAAATCAATTGTTATTTCAAACTTATACTTCAGTTTATAAACTAAGAAATTTACGTAAAAATATAACAATATTCAATACCACTTGAATGTATTGTTTGATAAAGTCAACTAAAGTTTCTTAAAATTTATGAAACAATGAACTAAATTTGTTAGAGTGGTATAAAATTTTCTTGAAAGTTATTGGAAAGTTATGACAAACTTTTTAGATACTTGGACATTAAACATCAATTTGAGATTAAGTAACTTTTTAACTATGATTAATTATATTATGCTAATTTTTATTATGATTTATAGTTTTGTACTATACATTCAATTTGCTCAATGTTCTCATTCTCATACTTATCATTTATGATTATCTTTAATCGTTTCTTTATCAATGACGCATCATTATAATATGTGATTGCATTTATGTTATAGAATATTTTAGATAATGATTCAAAATATAAATAAATTCTCGAATGAAACTTTAAGTTTGTTATAAGTGGAAATGCCCTAAATGTTGAATAAATATATAATTCATTGAAAAATAGAAATGTTATAATATATTTAAATTTGATGTTTTATAGATCGAATAAAATTAGTTCAAGTTAGATTTTGTCCAAGATAAAATTAGACAAGTGACAGCATATGGTAGACTTACAATTTGCCGAGGAGGCATACTATATTCTTGATTTCATTAATAGATGCAATTTTTGTTTAAAAATATTGTCCTTCTTATTGTTAAATATTTTTCATTAGATATTTTTACATGAAATTACATTTTCCTTAAAAGTAGTTTTGAACAATATTATAATCTTTGAAGGTGATCAATTTTTTAAATTGTTGAGAATGCCTCTGCTGTGTAATATTAACAATACATTTTCAGATGCTAACAACAATTGTTCTATTTTTTTTTCTTTTTTTTCATCGTGCATTTTTAATAATTGTACATTAAACAATTGAATTAAATCTATTAGCTAATTGTAAGATCCCACAAAACAATAGTATTCATTAGAGATTATGTGAGAACGATTATATAACGATATATAGTTACTAAAATATGGATGATACTTTCACTGACGTTAATGAGTATACTGAAAATGTGATAGATGTAAAAATTTCTTGTGAACATTTTTGATGTGCCAATTACAATAGTTATGGTAAATATACCTCTAAAAATATTTAAATGAAATGTATATTTTAGTACGGCAGGTGACTCGTTGTACCAGATATTGGAGGTTCCAAAAACTGCTACTCCCGAAGAGATAAAGAAAACTTATAGGAAATTAGCTTTAAAATTCCACCCTGACAAAAACCCAAATAATCCAGAAGCAGCTGAAAAGGTAAATTACAAATTGATTTGCATACAAAGTATGTAATGTAATGTCTATGCAAAGTATTAAAACCAATATTTCTTCTTTGTTACAGTTCAAAGAAATTAATAGGGCAAGAATTATATTGACAGATTTAACAAAACGCAACATATATGACAATTATGGATCTTTTGGCCTCTATGTCGCAGAACAGTTTGGTGAAGAAAATGTCAATGCTTACTTTGTTGTTACTTCAAAATGGTTCAAGGTATGCGATCAATTCTATTTATAAAAATCTATAAATTTGTGACAATTTTATATTACATACTGTTCTTATATTTTTGTATAATGATTTACATCAAAAAGATTGAAAGAATATAAAAAAATAATCATTATAAAAAGTACTATAAGAAATAGTACTTTTTAATTCTTATATTTCTTCTTTTCAAATGATTCAAAGTTTAAAGAACAAATTATATTAAAAGATGTAAAGATGTGTTGGTTAAAGTATAACCGAAAATTATTATTTGAATTTTAGATTGGTTTATTATTCTGCGGTATCATCACTGGATGTTACTGCTGTTGCTGTTGTTGCCGCTGCTGCAACTTCTGCTGTGGCAAGTGTAAACCAACTCCACCGGATGATAGCGGTGCCTATCACAACTTACAGGTATTAATTTCTTTTCAAATAAGAAAATATTTTATAAATAAATAAGACTGCTGTTTTTTTTTCCTGGTCGATTTTGGCACAAATTAAATCGCATGATAACAGTAACAAAGCCTGTGGGCTCGTTTTTGCTCAATAATAACAATACGGTGACGTCGAACGTACACATTTGGGTTGGTAACTGATGGCACACCGATTTTTTAATTACACTTTAATTGATATAAAATTCTAGGTTCATTAGGAATTTTCGTATAACTTTTAGTCCCTATTATTCCCACAAGATTATTCAATGAAGTTATCAATTACTATTGGTTTTTTTTTTTACTGATATTTGGTAGTGATCTTCTTAGTATTTACTCTATACATATGCGATCCTAGAAGAAAACAATGTATACTACGGATGACAGGGAAGTGTATGTATGTACTACAGACGCAGTTGCAGCCTTGAAATTTTCGCTTTTTCTATTGCAATGCATGACAACCAATACGTAAATTTTAGTGACCTTGATTCCTCTGATGGAGGTAGACGAGACACGAATATACGACAATTATTCGTAAACGAGTAATTTTATTAAAGATCAAAAGTTTAATCGATTGCAAATTTTTTTTTTTTTAATTGTATTTGTTTCTCGTTTTCCATTTTTGGGATACCCACGTTTGTTTAGTATTGCGAAAAAAAGTTATGTCGATCCCTCTTCAGATGTTACGTATTATAAGGTATAAAAAAAGTCGAAGTGTCAGCAATAAAAAGGTAGGTGAGCTCGGTTGTGATTTTTTGTTTGCTGTTCTGTTGTTCTAAAATTAATTGCTTCTCCCAACACATTAGGAAGAACCGATTGCTAAAAAAAAATGCATTACAATATGTCACTGCACGAGTCGTTTCGTGTCACTCTTGTCATTTCATTATCGGTGTCGAATACATTTTATTGTGTTGTAATGAGGTTTTGTGCAATAAGCAAATGATTATTGGATTATAATTATTTTCATTCACGGATCAGGTTTCATCAGTTTAGTATTGATTTTGATAGCAATCGTGATTTAACTTGGTATCGATTTTTATCTTAACAGAGATTAAATTTATTACCGATTTTAATTTCAATCGTGACAAACAGTGGCCATAGTTTAAAATTTGATAAGAATTATCTCTTGCATTAGACAACATCGAATAATTGATAATCAAGATAATTATATTATATTTAGATATGAGTAAATGAATCAAAACGGTCAAGAAATTTTAAATATCCATTGGTAGTTTCATTATAGCAATTATCTTGCCCTCGTTACTTTTATGAAATTACAGTAATTGTTCAATTAGTAGATCAATATCGAAGTGTTTATTACATATACTAATCGCAGTAATTTGCATAATTAATCGAACGGTCAAACTGTCAATAAAATTTCCCAATATAAAATATTTATAATTTGATAATGAAAATATTTTATTCATTTATAATGCAAATGAATGTTTGAAATAGTTTTTACTTTATTTTTAACGCTTCTTAGTTGTTAATGCAAGTAGAAAGATTCTGACCGTATCAAATATCAATGCGGACGATGAATTATAATATAGGGTAAGTGCGCTTCATAATCGTTGTACTTGTTATTGAATCGTTGTTTTCCTTGTGCACGCCCCCTACATTATATGATTATATGATTATACAATGTTGCTCATCTCAGCAGATCTAAATTCGAAGCGCAGGAATTAAAGAGTGACACTTAATTTTCGAACGATCAAGTTTTGCAGTTTTTTTTTTGGTCTTGTTATATTGCTATTAATTAGGACCACGTGACTAGCGATTAAAATGATATCTTTGTATACCGTATTGAAATGAAACGATTAGTGTAGTACGCATAGTTGCCGCTAGACGCTCCTGCTATTGATTTGTGTCAATTTGGTTCAATCATCAAAAATGGTAGTTTTAATTATCTTCTATAATAAAGTGTTCATGAACATAACGATGTTTGCATTTTAAAATCTTGTTTTATCGATTTTGTACGCTGACGTAATGATTTCAAAAAAAGACACATTTGCCATCACTGTTTATGTATAGTCAACATTTCTACTATGGAAAGAAAGACTATACATTCAACGTAACTAATTTTTTTAATCGGTTTACACTTATTATAAATATGCCTTTAATTAATCACAATATAATTAATCATAATACATTACAATTATAATTATAATTATTTTAAATCACATTATTTTAATCGTTATATAATTGAAAGTTTAAATTAAATACAATAAACTTTTTTAATTATATTTTTATTGACATGTTTATTTACGTTTTTTTTTTACGGTTTTTTTTTTATTTACATTTAATAATAATAGTAAAATTCAAGATTTTAACGTAAGATAAGAAAAAAACGTGACGGGACAACTAGTTTTCCATGTTGTTTTCTTCACTTTTTCTTCGACTTAAGATATATAAAACCCGTTTTTCCCTCATGATTTACAGTACATTTTATCCGCATATGGCATAACGAATTTTCGAAAACACCACGAACAAGGATAAACAATCACTACTATCGAGCACATAGAAATTCGTATGGAATAATGAAATCCATTTATAATGTTCCAAAATCGTTGACAAGTATATGAATTTAAAAAAAGAGAAAAAAAAAACAAAACAAAACAAAATACGACAAGATCATTTTTGAGTTCGAGCGACCAATGCGAGAGTGTCGTAAATAACAGGGAGTATTCTCGGCTTGCCTATGTAGCTTCTCATTTCGGCGTTAATTCGTGTAATTACGATCATTTCGTAATACGTACATAATTTATCTTTGGGTGTGCGGATGTCGATCGCGTCATAAAACTCGAATCAACGTCAGAATGGAAATTGGTAATCGAATATTTATATTTTTTTTTTTATTTTTTTTTTTTATTTTTTTATTTTTTTTCTTGTAATTTTTATATTTCTCATGCCAGTTCCATTTTTTGTTTGTTTGTTGAAATAATTGATGTATGTATAGAATTGAAATTAATAAGTTCAAACTTTACAAATGATCCGAATTGATACGACAATAAGTAGAGTCGT
>JAPYZR010001733.1:0-25622 GCA_030522945.1 Trichopria nigra
GATAACGTCACTTCCTAACATAAAACTTAAAAATGTTCTTCAGCGGGTTCTAAAGTAGAACATTTATCCACCGAGTTTTTCAAAAATAAAAGTATAAATAAAAAGTGATTGAAACGGTTTTTTTTTTCAAAATTTGGACTTTGGAAGTGTGATTCTTCATGACATGTATACAATTCACAAAAAAAATATCACTAAAATTGGTTCAAATTTTTGACAAACACCACAAGTTACCGAGTGCTGCACGCGCGATTATGCGTGTACCTGCAGACGAGCGTCCTACCAAACTCGTTCTCGCGTAACTTCGTGCATATATGCGAGACCGGTTGCGATAACTGTCTCCGTAACGAATGAAAATGACAGAGCGACCGAGACGGAAGAAGGGTGCTCCGCAAGCTCGTTGGACGAAGATAGACGAGCTGTTCGCCCGTTTCGGACGCGACGCTCATATATTTTTCCGCCTTTTTCCCCCCCTCCCGTACGGTTACGTAATGGAGTTTCGTGCGACACGCCTAATTAAAGGCGCCGTGAAAATGCGGACGAGCGCGCCTTGCGCCAAGGAGCGATTTACGAGAAATCGCGACGACATTTACGTCGAGCTTCCTGATAATTTCGCGCACCCCGAAGTATATAAGAGCGAGTCGTTTTAGTTTCAGCTTAAATAGAACGATCTCCCATATATATATACTATATGTACGCGTATACTGGAATCGGATGAGGGATTTAGTCGTTCGCCCGATCACAATCGGACGGATCCGTATATATATAAGAAAGGGGTCACGGGACATCCGAGTGGACTTGTATATTTTCTTCCACTTTTGAACCGTCGCACGCCGGTAATTCAGTTATTTATCTTGTCAATTACGAGGCGCGTCTGCAGAAACGATTATCGCGTAACAGCGTCGAGCAGAAGTCAATTTGTGGGCCGGAGGCAAGGAAAGAGTGATACTACGACGTATACATACACTGTGCTTGATACTGCTGCCCCGAGTTTCCTTTTAGATCGCCAAGTGCGAGAATTCTGAAGTGAACCGGTACACAATTGGCTCTAATGGTTTGTTAAAGTATAAACGATCGCCGGGAGATAATAGTTAAAAACCGGCTGACGGATACGTATATATCACGAGACAACCGGAACAAGGTCAATGACGATGAAAATATTTATGCAAAATCGATCCATGCGACAATCATCGATGACGAGTGAGGTAATGCCAACGTGATGCAAAGTACGCGGGCAGCAAGAATGAAAGTTATCGTTTTTTGTTGTGCCAGTGACAAATGTATCACTTGCAGTTATAATAGGCCATGATTAATCCGGAACATCACTAATGAATTACTGCGCGAAATCTATGCGAAATTGACGATGCACAACAAAAAGTATTGTCGAAGCAATCATATATGCTATGGTTGTGTCGACTATAAAAGTGATTGAGTTAACCGAACGAATGCTATTGTGTCAACTGTAAGTACGATCGTCTCAAAAATATACTTTTGTTCCGTCTGCGTTACCATTTGGATCCGATTACTCACTTTCGAATTGTTGCACATTACCAAGTATTGAACTCTAAATTTCTAGATTTTCATTATTTCCAAAATTAAAACTATTTACAAAAATTACCAGAAACATTTTTACCCTTAGAATTGGGAAACGACTATACGTTTCGGTAACTTTAGAAATTTTAAAAAGCTTGAGAATTGCAACAATTTTCAGACACATTCACAATTCTAACAAGAACAATAATAGTTGAATTTATAAGAAGTCCCATTTTAACAATTCTGAAATATGCAAAATATTCAAAATTGTCATGATTCTAGAAATTCTTAGAAATTCATAAATATTCTTTGAAAATCGTAGAAATTCTTCAAACTACTTCGAAATTCTCATTACTGCTGTAAAGAATTATTGCTTAGACCTAGGAGACAATTCTAAGTTTACTCTTTAAATCTTATGGAGTGAAATTTCACTCCAAGAAATTTAGATTGTACATATATATATATATATATATATATATATATCTTTTAAAAACGAAATATAATGAACTAATTGTAATTGTAAACATTCGTTCATAATTTTTCAAAATTGTTCGATAACACTAGAAGAAAATTAGAGTTTTGAGTTTCGCAAAAAAAAAAAAAAATTAATTGTTTCTTTTTCCTTTAAATTCTCCGTGAAAAATGATGTCAATGATACTCGACAATAGAAATATATCGTGTACGTATATACATAGGTATATTTGTGTGTGTGCATGTAGTATGTATATATGACATAATGCGCGACACAAGATAATCAGTAGTTTCCAGAAATAAAGACTTTTAACAATTTGAAAGAAAGCATGCCCTTGAAAAGTACTTAATCAACGAATTAATCAAAGAAATTATTGAAATCTGCAAAAATGAACTTTGAAATTACAACAGTTTTTTTTACGCTAACAATTCTGCATTCGAAATATTAAAATTCATTCAGAATATTTTCTCTGGAAACTAATTTCAAGCAAATGATCAAGTTCATATCAATAATTACAAATCGGAAAGACAATTAGCTGTTAAATAATCAATTGTTATAGACAACCTTTCACGATCATCACAAATCGAATTTGAGTAAAAACACAAGATTAAATGCGGAATCCCACTGAATTAAATAAGAAGCAAAGAATATATTCAAGAAATAAATAACTTTTAAATATTTTATTCAAAATATCTTTATGTAGAAAGAATTTAATGCATATTTATTGTCACGAATGAGCTGGTTGTTATTTTCGTGTAAGTGAAATTTACTCCATTAATAGTGGAAATCATTCGTGACACTTTTTCAAACGTTAACTTATAGGCATAACCGAGTGAACATTTATTCGTCTTTAAAGAGGTTCAATTTTAACTCTAGGAACTTTAGAAAGTTTGTAGATTGTTTTCAAAGGTTAATCAATAGCAAGCCCATTGCTACAAGATTGAAACTTAGAAATCAAATTCAAGTAACTTTCTTACGATTATTTTACGTTATTCGAAAAAAAATGACAAATTATATTTTCCATTTAAAAGCACAGTGGCGTTGGCTAAATTTCAAATAAGCTCAGTTAAAAACTTCAAAGTATAGTATATGATTTTTGATGTGACATTGAGATTGAACTACTCTTTAAATGTTTCAAGAGTTGAATCCATTCGATTTACACATTGCTGAAATAAGTGTAAGAATAATATAGTAATTTATTCTCCTTTTAAAAATCACACTTTCAATCATCTTGCAAAAACTTTCTTTTTTTATACACATTATGAAGTAGAGTTAATTTTTGTTTTCAAAATTGAAATAATGACAAAAATTATTGTGCTCTTTGTTTTACTCTGTAAAAAGCTTAAGTCATTTTTTATATAAAGTCAATTTTAAATCGATACCATAAAACTTCGCATTGCCGGGTTGACACATCAATCGAAAAGAAAGAAACTGTTTACTTTGAACTTGGGGTGAATCATTGCACGTTTATAGAATGACAACTTCGCAAATGTCACGTACCCTATTCAAAGTGAAATTTCAGTAATTTTTAAAGTAAACGTCATCTTTTCAATATAAAATACTTAATAAATTGTGAATGACGTCGAGTGACGCGTGTACTCTTTACCTAATTATTCGTTTAGACAGTGACTTAATTTTCAAGCCAATAATCCAAGCCACACTTATGGTATAAACATTACTTTCGAAGTTGTTTGTACTATTCAAAACTAGATTTAAACGTCTAATTTGTCAAGGATATTATTTAAATATAGTAAAAAGTACTATAAAAGATAGAATCCCACTATTTAGTGTAACTATTTCGTTTCTTCCGAATGCTTTACTGTGAATGATTTTCTAAAGGATTTACGCGTAAGACTTCTTTAATTCCTATCCTATTCCTGTCAAAAAAAAAAAAAAAAAAAAAAAAATTTGAAAATACCTATACTCAAGTTTTAGTTTAGAATCAATCATACCTATCTAGATTTTGATTAAGATTAAAGCCGACTTGATTAAATCTTAATCTTGCACGAGCTAATCCTGATGATTTAGTGTTGACCGGTTTTGATCAGTTTCTCGTTTGCAAACGAAATTCATGTTATATACAGTTAGGTGTTTGATGATGACATCACAATCTATATCTTGCTGAAACTCGACCTGATCCGAATAAGGAGTTAATCACAATTGCTTTTGACAAGATATATATTTTGATTTAGTAAAATCTAATCTTTTTTGTTTACCGGTCTTAATTTATTTTTTACCATTTCTAACTTATATGATATATACATATTATATTAATGAATTTAATGCTATCCTTTTTCTCGTTATATATATTAAAATAGACTGAATCAGACTTAACCAACATCGGACAGATCAAATTATCAGATTTGATTAACAGCTGACATATCCAAATCTAACCAGTCCCTTATCACATCTTCATTCAAATTGAAAAGTATTTAAATCTTTGAATTAAATCGAAATTTGCTATGGTCTAGATCACAAATCATTAATCGGATTTATTCTCGAGTTCAGCAGAGTCCGCTTCAACTCTCTATACTTCATGGTGTCTCGAGACTTCTAACTCCAAATTAGCCGTCTAACCAGACTACAAGCACTCACCGATAAGGAATGGAAGAAGAAAGCAACTCGGCCGATGTCACTCCAAACTGAGAGAGAACACTTAAATATCCTCCACGTCGGAAATCGTTCAAGAACAACAAGCCACTCGAACACAGCACAATATACAGTGGTCAAATGTCACCGTGTGGTCTTGGACACTTTAATCGAAACGACCGATCCCTCCGACGCTTTTTAATCCAGAGGATCGATTCCTCGAAGGGCCGAGCAGTCCGACACAAAAAAAAAACGGAACAATCAATCGCGACGATGGAGTCGAGATGGTCAGGGTTTCTGGCCAGTTGGCTAGTCGACCGGCGATTTTGCCAAAGGTCGTCCCAACAGTTGATCAGCTGCTCCAAGCGCGTTCTCCGTGCTCGAGGCTCCGATCGCAAAACGCCACTGGCGCTAGCCGAAGAGACAAAAGTCACGACGAGCGTCGCCGCGCCGGCTCCGCTCGCATTCGCCGTAATCGACGATGGCCTCGCCACGGGAACTGACCTACGACGAATCGTTCAACCCGTCCGACTCCCGACGAAATTCCAAGTCGGCAATCCTCCGCGTGGTCACTGAACCGATTCGGCAAGCGCGCACTGCGACACTTTTTCGCAAAATCCAATCACGACTCGAACGGAAGATTTGACCGTGAATCAAAGGCAAGATTGACCAATGCAGAATAATTGATCCGGATTGATTGTACTCCGATCGAAGCGTTTGTTTATTCGTAAGCACTGGTAAAGAGCCCCGAAAGAAAGGCACGTGGTTCGCGCGTCAACGATCGCCGATATCTGGTAGGAGATTGAACCAGCGTGAGGAGCGACGTCGCTCGTGTCGTGCGGTCGCAACGGCAATGCCCCGTGTCGGCGGTCTAAGCGCCGCGGTCGGGAACCCCGATCCCCCACTGCCGCCAACTTCGAAACCTCGTCTCGCTCCCACTGATGCAGGGCCGATGCACTCTGCGATCTCTCGCTCGCTCGCATGCAAGTTCGCGATAAAGTCTCTCCCCCCACCCGGCCCCCTGCACTTCGGGTGGAGTGCACCCTCCGCTCTCGCAGCCTGTATGTATACGGTGTAGCATCTCTGCTTCTTGATTGGAATAAGAAGAGGAGCGACCGGACCGACCGACCGACCAACCGACCGACCGACCGTTCTCCAGTCGCCGACGGCCGCTGCTGCGCTGGTATCGGCGCAGTTCCGTTCGTTATACCCGTGTCCCGTATTTATATAGGGGTACACGTACCTATGCGCGCCTTGACCTATTTTTCATTGATAAGGTTAAGAGGACGAGGCGCGGTTAAGGGTTAAGTGACGACGCGAGCATCGCCGGCGACGACGATACCCGCCCACGTGGGTGGTAATAGCAGAATCTTGTCCAGTCCCGATAAAGCCACAGGCGCGTTTGATCGTTCTTCCTGCGATATTTTGTCGTAACCCCTGAACCCCCCTATAACGACGTATGACGCAAATGCGTGCGCATTCGTAGTCGTGTACTAATCCCGTCGTCGTGGTAAATGCGAATGTGCATAGGGAAACGCCTGTGTATAAGATAACCCCGCCGCATAGGCTCATCCTTATTGTTCCTCGAGGAATACGTTTCTTTTCCTTCTTCTTTTTCTTCTTCTTCTTCGGCGTTTGCTCGGATAGTTTTAACGATATGAATGAAATAAACTAATGACATATGGGATATGAATGTAAATGTATATACTATAATGCTCAGAATCGAATGTATATTCCATGCTGATGCACAGCTTTGCCAATCTTACTATAAATGTTATGATATCGAACGTCCCGAAGACTTTCATTATATAATGTAAGATCCTTATCAGAATGGGATGACACTTTATTCGATGATACATATATGTGTGTGTGTGTATACATAATATGTTTTTAAAATTTCTCATTCATGTACGACACTCTGTTCATGCTTGCTTCTTCCTCGTTAACTAAATCTCATTTAGTATTTTGGTTCGATGGTCGTCCGTATTGTTTTTCGGTGTAAGTTAAATATGTTGAATTGTTTCCATCTACGAGATAATAGTAAAAACCAAATAGCATGGGATGTCCATTAGACGGCCATGACTCGTCCAATTTTCGTCCACTTTTCCTCCATTCTTCCAAGGACGAAAATTTGACTTAAATTGTATGTCCAGGTATGTGTTCGTTAGATGTCCAATGAACCTCTAGTTTTTATCCGCACTAAAACACCTATTTTCTTTTACGTCCATTGCAAATATACTCTACGTTAATTGCACGTCAATTGTACATCCATTGTACGTCTATTATACTTATAGATAAGCTATAATATACACAATGAACATCCGATGGATGTCCTCGACACTGAGAACTGGTCATTCATCGTATCCGGTCTGAACACATAATGGACTTCAAATGACGTTCTTATGTTATTTGGGCAAAACTCTTCAAATTTTTTGGAGTGAAATTTCACTCTACAAAGAGTGACAACTATTCCACTCTCTTTTAAAAGTATTTTCACTCTTTAAGATGGATATTCACAGTCTCTTATTTTCACTCTATTTTGTATCTAGTCGGAGGTTTTATACTCCAAAAAGCGTAAAACGTCATTCTTAAATTCTCTTAATATAGTGAATTGTCACCGATTGTAGAGTAAAATATCCCTCCAAAGTCTTTTGATCTAATTTCATCAACTTTATTTTAGTGATTTCATACGATACATGGCTATTTTCATTATTATTTTTTTTTTTTTTTTATACCCTTATATAGTTTTCGCCTGTTTCTCTTTATGTTATTTCTCTTTCGACAATCCGTTCTTTTGCACTTTCACTTTTAAGTACAATGTCCCCTCATTTTCATTTATTTTTAAATTTTAAATAATGTACACGTCAATCCCTGTCAACAGTTGAACATTGCGTTTCCGTCAATTTTTATTTTTGACTATTCTATTCTTTAAAGTAATTCTGTATAAGTTAATTCATTTTTCCCTTGTTATCAAAAAGATGGCAACTGGTATAAGATATCATGGTACATCGTGTTATGGTTTATACCCGCATATAACATGATTCCTGGTGAAAGGGTACAACGGAGTCATTTTACAACCCAAATGTTCCAGTAGGTACATTTTGTAGTTGTCAAATTACAACTCAAAATTTAAGCATTAAGTTAATTCTTTAAAAGTGAATCATTGCACGAAAACATATATACGTATAGTATTCCTAGCCGAATACAATTTTTGTGCCTCGTAACAAAGCGGAAAGTGCCGCAAGTATATAACTGTAACGATCGAAAATGAAGTCATGGCTGTTTCCCAAGGAACCGAATAAAAAAAAACCCAGAGCCTTTATCTATATATACTTATCAAGAGCAATTGTAATTTGCATCAGCAGCTTGAAGAAAAAGATAAGCAATTATAAGACAAAGCATGTCAGTTCCATTTTCAGCGAGGTTATATTATAAAGCAGAACTTGGCCACTTGCGCCCAACTTCCAAGTGCCTCGCGATTAGAGCGGCATTCAAATAAGCCGAAACAGACTCGGAAAGGATGTAACATACAGCGCATTCAAAGTGCAAAGACAAAGTTACTGGTACAAAGCAGTTTAGTTTGTCGAAAAAGAAAATGTCAGAAACGTAACTATCGTAATCCAGTTCCGCTTCTCGTCGACTTGGCAGGAATATATATATATACACTCGCGAATGAAGGGGGTTCCCCGGGGAGCAGGGACGCTTTTCACAATGGAGAGAGAACACATCAGTTGCGTAAGGAAAAGATCAAGAGCCTGAGAGCCGAACCGAGAGGCATTGCGTCTGAGATGGCAAGAAAAGCGAGCGAAGAGTCTTCCCGCAAGAATCTACCTCGTGGAGTCCCTTTTGGGCGAGAGACGCGACCGGATGGACGTCGGTTACGGGTTACGGGACTATTCCGGAGTGTTTTTGTGCCCGTACGGTTTTCATACTTGAAATTGCCGAGTGATTTAGCTTGCGCTTCTTATCGTCTCTTCCGTGTTTGCTTAAAGTAAATTGTACTTACTCGTAAGAAGTGACGTACATGCTTCTTTCCTACCGATTACTGAAATGATTTTTTGCAAAAGCTGGAACTAATAAAGTGATTTGACATTTCTGCACTTGACAGAAGACAATTTGTTTTTTAATGTTTCTTATTATTATTTATTATTGTCAATTTTAACCTCTGTTTTTTAGACCTGATAAACGTCTAGAATAAGTATAAATAAAAATATACCTTATAATCACTGACAGGTGAATTAATGAATCAGAGCTAAATTTTGTAACCGTGCAACGACATAATTGGTCGAAGAAAAACTAAAAAGTTCCATCAGCCCCCAATTCAATAGAATAAATCTCACAAGATTAACACAACCCATTAATTATAAATTCTATCGCAATATCGGCAGATGATATAAGTAAAATGTATTTTTAAGGTTCGTTCGAGGGGACAACTCGGCAGACGCCGTAAAGCCGAGAATGGCATTCCCACCCCACCCCCCTGAACGACCCCGAGTCGCTGCGAGGATCTTTCCTCCTGTATCCCGTCCCACGTAGTGGTCTTTCTCGGCACCGCCATCTTGAGTTATACGACTTCCGGTGGGTGAAACGACCTTTCTCGTGCGGTGGTATTGGGCTTGCGAAATAACTAAAACGCTACCGAAGGAAAAGAAAAGAAGAAGCACTCCGGAGGACTATCCGATTCCAAGGGAACGTCAAATGCAGGGGATGAGAGGCTTTTACCAAATTTTTTTTCACATAAGACCCCCATCTTGCGAAAAAAAGTAGTAATTCATATCTATATCATTTATCACTGTCAATTTTAGTTTTCAGATTTTTCTTTCTTCCTATTTTGGTTTGCTTTTTTTTATTTTTCATTATTATTATTATAGATTATTGTGAACTTTTTATTTACTTACATTGTTTTTCAACATTCAGGATATAGAATTTTGTTGTTAACGGGGACCACATAATTGTTGTCTTCCTATAGTTTCATATTCGTTTCTTTATTTCAGGTTTTGCAAATGGAATAAACGATAAAAGCAGTATCATCATCACAATCTACTTGAATAGACATTTGGTACACGTTAAGTTATATCCGACATAACTCGAACCACGGAGAAATAATCAAATATTCGATACCGAGTCTGCAGTGCAAGACAACATTGGCAATAACCGCGTGTATGCGACTCTTCGTATTCTCTACTTCAATTCGTGTTTAGGTTTACTTTCCATAATCTTCCATTTCCCATGGAGTATTTGCTGAAACACGGAACGCTCGAGGGTTGGCTGGGCATTCGGGTTTCGTATAGGGAATGTCCTATTGAAATAACATCACCGAAATCACATTGAGAGTCTCGAGCTCCCTTGAGAAGCCAAATGGGAATTCTCGCCGGCTTGCGTTCAACGACCAAGCCCGAGAAGTGTGAATGACACTAGGAATGAAATCGTTGGCAATGTGACATTCACCTTTCTTTCCTCGTAATTTGTGTTGTGAACAATGTTTTGAACTTGAAGATATATTCTACAGTTCAAGTGCTTTTAACTTAAAATGAGTTTTAATATAGTAATTACGGTATATCATATGGTTTAATATAGTAATTAAGCATATCCTGTAATATATAAGATTAAATATATATATTTTTTTTTTATTTATATATTTTATGTATTTTTCGCTGCTTGTTCCTCGTGTTTCGATTCAATCATTTTCAGTTCACATGTACAATCTCAGGTTTTTTAATCTTTCTTTTCCTTATCATATATAAAGAGTTACATTTCCTTTTGGCAATCTGCATGATTTATCTTCGTAAATTTCGATTTCTTTCAGTTGTAACAAGCATTTATTCATTTTTTTTTTACTTTTGCTCTTCTTTTTTTTAGATCTTGCCCTTTATTATAGTTTCTACAGCTCTGTCGGTAAAACTTTACATTAAAACTTTTTTTTCTATAATTACCATTTTTGAAGACTTTAGTTATTTTATATTAATTTCGAGAAAATTAGTTTATGCGTCGAATTGTATTTAATTATTAAACATCGTGTTATTTTTTATCTAATTGAAAAGGCAATATACTCACGGTCAGCATAAGATGTTACTGTGTACTCACCTGTAACCAACAAACAACATTATATATTATTATTTCAAAATGTGAATATTTTGTTGATTTCATGTGTAATTTTAGGGGAAATGATAATAATAATTATGTATACAGAATGTCTTATAATGTTTTCTTCTTATATGCGCTGTACACTCGCAAATACACTCATAAATTGACTTAAAATTCATATCAAAACATATACTTTTGAATCAAGGAACACACCCTCTTTTTGCAAATCAAATTCAGTTTCTGAATATGACTACTCCTGCTTAAGGTGGTTCTAAAATAGAACAGTTACCGACCGAACTTCCCAACAATAAAAGTATAAATAAAAAGTGATTGAAACATTTTTTTCAAAATTTGGGCTTTGGAAGGGTGATTCTACATAACATATACAATTCTAAAAAAAATATCGCTGAAATTGGTTCAAAATTAAACGCGAATTATCCGAAATAAATTTTTTTTGTTGCTAGTAAGGGAAAATAATTTATTTCTGATTTTTCTCTTTTAATTGGGAATCAATGTCATAGATATTTTGTCAGAATCTGATGATGTTTAGAATCACCCTTCCAAAGCCCGAATTTTGAAAAAATGTTTCAATCCTTGTTTATTTATACTTTTCCTGTTTTGAGGTTCCATCGGTAACTGCTCTATTTTAGAACCACCTTAACCTGGAAAAACACAGTCATGCAGGGCTAAGAACTTCTATAGAAAAATCGAGAATGATCTCCTAATAGTAGATAAAAACGACCGATGATCATAAAGTATGAAATTTTAATATGAAAAATTAAGGATGAAAGTAAAAAAATAAAATATTACAGTAGTGTAGTGTTTTTACTTAAAAAAAAAAGAAAACAAATTTTTTAAAATGCTTGAAAATACTGCGGTAATATTTCCATGTCACCCCAACATGGCATCCGCAATAAATAATTGACGAAACAATACTTCAGTCTTTAGCAGTATCATTAGTACAAAGCAGGGATATCGTGTCACCCGTCTCTTTGCACCCTTTGATGTTATGGTGGTTTATTTTCAGGTAGTTTCGTCCGTGTGATCTATCTATATATGTGCCTAACAAAGTTTGAGTTCAGTGGTAGTAGACAGTACCTTGCCTCTGATCTAACCCTTCTACTTGTTCATTACACTGATGAGTCCTATTTGCATATAAAAGCACGCAGTATACGTTTCGAAAATTATGCCAAAGATCGTAATTTATCGACTGCTTGCAACATCAAACCAAGTTCCATACATCCTCCTGAAATAATCTCTAATATTGGAACGAACTTTTCGTGAAAAACCTTGCTTGCTAATCATTATTGATAGTGTATTTGTATCTACATGCATCTACTACCAATCCTTGAGCAATCTCGCAATTAGGGAATTAGTGAGACATTCACGTAATCTATAGGAAGACTTCCTATAACGAACTTAACTCTCAAGAATTACACTTACGTTTGATTAAGCTTTTCTTAAAATAATAAGTTCAGAACCAAAATCGAAAATAATTAAATGTCATTTGTTTTATTTTATAAATGTATTAATTCTACTGGTTTTCATTGTATGTATAACATGAAATTCATTTTTCAAAAATAAAATAAATTTAGATACATTTTAATTACTTACAAATATTAACAAATATAATTGAAAAAACATAAGATTTACGAGCACGTTTGCACAATATTTAAATATACCCCGGTACATATTATTATTCATTTGACAGTCGCAAAAACTGATAGTTCATTAAATTTTGACATGAAAAGGTGCAACAAAGTCGTATTTCGACCAACACTAAATATCTTAATTGTTTCAGCGTTAGGCGTTAGAACAATGGCTCATTTAATTCGCGGATTACTTTAATAATGGAATTTTGCAATCCACGCACGCCTTTTCTTAGCTATAAAATAAAACAATGAACGTGACACGCATTATGAAATGACGGCCCATACGAGGCGGCGGCGGGCTGTAGTATCGGGCCTTTCTTTCTCTTCCGGAAAAAATAACGTAATCGCTTAAAGAGCACCCACATTATTAAAAGGTTAATTATTTTACACCGAATTTTGATCAATTGTAATATTTGAAATTTAACGCCATACTATTAGCGAATCTCGACATGCAATGCCTTATGATGTTTGTCACGTCCATAATGAAGTGTTGGGAAAAAATAACATGTCGCGTATTTTTAACATGTAATGGTCGCACTTCCTGAAAAAAAAAAACGTAATGGTCACAAGGGGTCCATTGCACCCCAAGCCGAAATTTACCTGTCATTCATCTTTTATTTGACATATCGACTTGAAATTTTAACTAGAGTTAGTTTAAGGTTCCTTTTATGTAATTCAATTAATAGTTTATGTTTATTTCGTTTTTTTTATATACTACAATACGTCGTAGAAAACAATTTATAAAAAATTGAATTATTTTAGCTAAGGGAAAAAATCCTACGGGATTCTACTCTCAAAACAGCTTTGCCGTGCACTTTCTAAAAAGTATATTTATTTTACAGATTGAAGGTTTCTAAATATGTAAAATTTGATACGTCCATTCGAACACGTGATTGAAGTACAAAGTGACTACAACATTATTTTTTTTTTAATGCAAAATGCAAATAAATGCATTTATTTCATAATAAAATATGATTTTTGACAAATGTACAAATCAAGACACGTGTAAAAGTAGACGTGGAGTCCCTGGGACCCCCGGCGACCATTACGGATTATGAAAAAAAAGGAGAGGAAGATAATTTTATCTTTTGAAACAAAAATTTTAAAAACGCTAAAATAATAATTTATTAACCTACTTTGATTTGAAAGAAATGTTTATTTTTACCAATAAGTGTTATAGAAATTTCAACGTTTGTAATTTTTTTTTTTCGAGGGAAACATTGTTTACCACTGCACCATGTAAATTTTGTGAAACTCAGAAACAGGATCCAAATACAGCGATACATTTAAAAAATATGAATGTCTTTTGAATTATTTCTAATTCAACAGAAGAACCATCTCTAATCATCCAGTTCGGACTATTCCTGTCATTTCCATTTCCAGACAAAATGACGGGATGACGTGGAATTTGTTAATAGTAAATTAAATCAGTGCCAGGTTTCGTATATTATAATTGTTTCATTAATTGTTAAGAAATGATTCTTGACCATTGTTTTAAAATGTAAAAATTTCAAAAATTAACAGAATTACGGTCACTATACTGATTGTCTTGGTTCAATGACCCAAAACAATAAGTAAATGGATACATATATTTTACTTATTTTTATACATTTATATTTACTATTTGCTTTATTTACTTTACTGAAGAGGGCCTTGATCTAGGCCGAAAATTTTACATATACATATATATTGTTTATTATTGTTTTGGGTCATTGAACCAAGACAATAAGTATAGTGACCGTAATTCTGTTAATTTTTGAAATTTTTATAATTGTTTCATTCCTTATCATAAAACATATAAAACCCAAACAATTATGTCTCTCATATAGTAAACATTCGTATACCTACAAAGCGACATACAAGTGTCAAAGATCTTTTCAACGTTGACTCTAAAAACCCGTACTGTTTTACCGTACGAGTTTTACGAGTGTTCATAATGTAACGTTAGTGGCCCACAAAAATTCAAGTCTGAAGGAAAAAAAAAAGTTATTTTCTGCATTCCCCACGAAATTTAATTTATTTCGCGAAGGGGCAACCGCTGCACATCTTCGCGAGTACTCGCGCAGCGGCGGCTCTCGTCGTTCAGGACAGTCGAGGAGCAAAAGGATTGGCGTATCTGCGCGTTATCCCCTGGACCGATGTATATTATAATCGCCGTGACGACGTGATACGCAATTAATCCATTGCTCGTCAGTCTTCATGGTGAATAATGCATATCGGCCGAGTCCGGCGGCGGCTCGAGGAATCGAGTGGATCTCCTGCCCCGGCGTTTCCCGCGATACACGGAGTATAATATTATATGCGTGCCCTGTAAGTGATTAATGGCGTCACTATATCGGTGCGTGTATATACGATCGCGAAACGAGCGAGGAACATGCCTTTACGACGACAACGCCAATACGAGTGCGGATGGTTTATCCCTTTTCGAACCGACCGAAAGCTTTCCAAGTTTTTCCCAAGTCGTGCAAACAATCCAGGAAAATAACAAGGCAGTATATGAATGGATTATAATTCACGCAATTATATGAATGGCCGCCGTTAATGTTTCATTCACACAATCTCGACGTTTGATTTTCAGCATCACCCTAATGGTAACTATATCGAGCTGCGGGGGCATGTTTTAAGGTGGTTCTAAAGTAGAACAGTTATAGACTGAGCTTTTCAACCATAAAAGTATGAATTAAAAAGTGATTGAAACGTTTTTTCAAAATTTGGGCTTTGGAAGGGTGATTCTACATAACATATACAATCCTTAAAGAAATATCGATGAAATTCGTTCAAAATTAAACGAGAATTATCCGAAATAATTTATTTTCTCTTATCAGCAACAACAAATATTTATTTCGGATAATTCTCTTTTAATTTTGAACCAATTTCAGATTTTTTTTTTAGAATTGTATATGTTACGTAGAATCACACCCTTCCAAAGCCCAAATTTTGAAAAAATGTATCAATCACTTTTTATTTATACTTTTATTGTTGGAAAGCTCGGCCGGTAACTGTTCGACTTTAGAACCACCTTAAGGCCTCGATGAGGAAGATCCTGAAATGAGGGGAAAAATTATATTCGTGTTGTACAAGACGTTTCACCATGGTGTTAGTCGAATATTACGAATGTTATGACAGATGTAACAGTATAGTTTGTCGACAGATTCCATTAACAATTAATAAGCACTCAATAATAAACCAATGACGTTTTGGTCATGACGATGACAAATTTAAGAATTTCACTTTGCACACTATTATTAAGTCGTTAACTTGGTAAACAGCTGAATTGCTGACAATTGGTTAAAAAGTGTTTTCTTCACTTTCAAAATTTCAGCAATATGAATCTCTATTAGATGTCTATTGATATGAATCTAATGCCGAATACGATCTTTATTTAAGTAGCTCAATCGAAATTCAAGTGATGGTCTAACACCCCACAAAGGCCGCAAAAATACAGAATAATCACCGGCTATATATACAACGATACGATAACTTATATTCTAAAATGATAAGCTAATTGTTGCATACAGTGTAGCTGTTTTTTCAGACGATAATTTGAGATTTGACGATCGGTGAAAGTCGAGTTATCAGCGACCCAGGCCGATGTGTTTCATTGCGAGACCAATGGGATCTGAACAATAACGTTGGCTCCAGCAATTACATTGTTAAAAGTCCGCCACGCCTTTGCCTTCTAACAGCCTGTATACGATTACAAATTTGGACTTACAATTCTATAGGTTAAATGCTAATGTCTACCAGTTCAAAAAGTAAACATTGAAGTTTTAATGAGCTGAGGGTCGGGACTGTTACTACAAATAATGCTACATTTCCGTACAAATTTATTTCTTATTTTTTTAGATATTTCGTTTTTTATGGCTTTAGTTTAAATTCGTTGAAATGTATTAATATAGAAATTATTGGTCAAAATAATTGGATGACACTTTCATTCGAGTCTATTCATCGATCAAACTTTAAAAAAGTACTTTGCTGCAAAAAAATTCGAAAATTTAGTGTTTAATTTAGCAGTTCTTGAGTTTCATGTATGTCAAGAAATGTCTACTTAATTCCGGAGCAATGTTGATACGATCGTGCAATGACGGCATTGTTCGTTATTGCAGAATTTCCATGGGGCAGTATGTGGCAGGTAATTTGCCCTGACATTCAGACCAAGGAAAATGGAACTCGCGCCCTATTAACATACATTTCTTAAGTTTAGGATAATATTTTCCCAAATGATTACTGCTTGAAAAGTAACTTTGCCTAACTTAAGCGAATTCAAATTTTATCAGTCGTAATAGGAAAAAAAATACAATTCTTTTCATCCTTGATGATAACCTAATCGACGTACTACTTGTTGAAACGACGTACGAAGTGCAATAACTGATGCAAATGCTCATAAAATTACAATTTTGCCAAGCAAGTCATCATGTATGAAAATCATCCCGTTCGAACGTGTTCATACTGCGTTTGTAAAAAAAAAGGCTCAGCGCCGCTGTGGTTGCACCCTTATTGCCAAACTTTTAAAATTTGCATAAAAGTGCAGGAAATCGTGGACGGTCTTCAGCACCGTTTTCCCCGCAATATTTTTTCAAAGTTCACCTTCTGAGGTGCACATACGTGCAGGTTCACTCAGCCCTTTTCGCCGAGGTGAAGACGCAGGGGCGTGAACGATGGCGGCGGACTTTTAATTACACGGGTGATTTAGAGCACTTCGCAAAACCACGCAAAATCCAGAGATAAGGCTACGCGAATGGTGGCGGGCCGCGTTTGCGGAACTTCGAAAAGCGAACGATGCTTCTCGGATTAAGCAATTAGAGACGCCGCGCCGTCGGCGTCGTGGCGAGCAGACACCCTTTCGCCAACTTTTATCGCGTATGTTCTCGCTGATGAGAGTGTAAAAAAGTGAGCTCGTGCTGAGTATATCCGCAACAAAAAGGAAAAACGAGTACTATATATAGAGGCTGACGCGCAGAAGCACGCGATTCCAACTTTAGGCGCATCAACTAATCGGGGGGTGGTCAATTATATATACTTTCCTTTCAAGTTGCAAAAATTGATCACTTTGGTGCAAATTGCAAACGATCATTATGCTTTTTTATGAGATTTCGGTTTCTCGACATTTCTTGCCAGTAACGGTTCGATATAGTAAATCTTGCTGCTGCTGTTTTACATTATTTGATTCAGTCGACTCCGTAAATGGTTTTAATAAAAAATCCATCAATATGTATAAACGACAGACATGGAACAATGAGAGTACATCAGCTTATTTGATACATTTGTCGCACTCCCCTTCCCACCAATGTTTTTAGCTACAGCTGAGCATTTTCAGCCAACCGGTAAATATGTCCAAGAAGAGCATACAAATCGATCGGATTGAATAAAGGGTTTGCTTTGATAAGGATGATAGCACAGTTGAAGATTGACATGAACAATTTAATCAAGATTGAGTCCAAATCTGAGGGTGTATCATAGTTCTTTTTCAGTCAGCCTGATCAATTCAAACGAATCCCTGATAATATACGATAAAACGGATGAAAAATTAGTTTTCTATGTTGGTTCAGTTCATTTTTCTTGGAATAATTCTATCGTGATTTTTCATATATATTTTAAACAGTGCTCGTACATTCTCGAGAAAATCGTTTCATTTTATATCAATTCGTACGATGGACCTAAATCAACCTGGATTTTTGCCAGACCTATCAAGAACCGATTCTGTACTGGAAAGTCTCGTGAAAAGGATCAAGAATGTAACAGAAACTATAGATTAAATTCATTCCCAAACTTCCTTCAGGACGATTCTTTTTCAGTCATTTCATTTTTGCCAAAAATAATAATAAAAGCTATTCAATGGATTCAAAAACTGAACATCCTTATTTTATCGAGAACAGGAAGTAACGTAGTGATGATCTTCACCTGATAATATTTTAGGAAGTGCAATATAACTTTAGCGTTACATCGCTATAATGTAGGAAATGATTAGATTGTAAAATAAACGAAAGATGTATATATATTCTCCCATGACTGACCGTAAGTGTGCAGCTCGGCAAAATGAGAGCAAATTCGATCAATATTCAACAATCTCATAAATCATGCTGTTATTACAAAATTCACCGAAAATTCGGCCGCTGTGCCCTTTAACGCGGTAATTTCACGCTTCGTAACCGGCGCACGATCACGTGCGACGTAACGATATAAACGGTGTAATAATAATGGCAATCGCCCACTTTGCGAGGTAAATAGTGCCGAAGAAGGTAAGGTTTCTGACGTCGCGATCCAGCCAAAAGTAGGTTGTATATACGAGGGCGAGCGTGTTCACTCGTCGGCCGGAATGCATTTGCGGACGCACGCTCGAGCTCGGTATATTATATACCTATATACCTATATACCTACTGCATCGGGACTGCGGATTACCGACTCTGCAGTGTGTAATGCACAAACGATCTATTCACGGGCGGACATCGGACGGAAATCGCATGGTCGATCGATCCTATAAACTGCGACCACGACCCGACCCGTTACGAAAGCGTTCGGCACACACGCATCACCCGCACCAACGTTTAAAAAAAAAATAATACACGCGCGTCCGCGTACATGTCCTTATATTTGCAGTTCGTTCCGTCATTGACGCGCGTGATTTCCATGAATACATTGGTATCTTTGTATTGTAACCGACCGAGGATGCGACGTTTGCGTGCGCGACGAAAAGTCGAAATTAGTTTTGTGCCACCGCTCGTTTTGTCCTGCGACAATGCAGTTGAAATGGAGTAGAGGCGGTTGCATTTCTGTATATATGTAGTTTCGCAATATGCATAACATTTATCGGGCAGACAAAAAGTCACGAAAGTTGCAGAACGTAGAGAATTGTTCAAGAAATTGACAAAATGTATTGTATCCTATAACAGCTTATTCATCGGAAAACATTTTCTCAACATACTCTAAGGGGGTTCCAAAGTGAAACGACAAATTACGATCGGGTTATATAGAAGTGACAATATGATACCCAATTATTTTATACATCTTTTGTGTAATTTAGTATGGTTTAAAACGCCCAGATGTACACAACAAACTCCATTTTTTTCAAAAACATGCCGTGATAGTTTAATTCAGAGTTCGCTGTCGTTTTCAGCAACTAATTGGAAGTAAAATACGGCACCTCATAGACGAAATCAGAGTCAGACAGCATAATAATTAAGTAATAATAACATTAAAAATTCTATAAAAAATCGATAAAAAGTCGGCCCATCATCTTGTTTGACCCCACAAAATGTTCGTAAAATCATGAAGTTGTTTTGAGATTTTTTTGAAAAAAATCGATTCCGGTAAAACCGGTGAAATAACGTTTTTTAAATTCTAAACTAAAAAAAGTGACCGACAGAATGTGTTATTTTTTTTTAGACGCTGAAAGCATAAAAAAGTACATTTAAAGATGAAAATTTTCGTTTTTTATTCGTTTCTGTAGTCCATACAGGTCCCGAGATAATGCGTTTTGAAAATTTTTTGTTTTTTTTTTAATTCAAATTTTCGAAAAATTCTGAGTTGACGAATTTTGATTTTAAAAATCTGAAAACAATTTCATTATTCATAACTCGTCAAAAACTATTCGGGAGCCAAATCGCTGATGATCATTGACTGGGTGATTTGACATGGAATGCCCCATATATATATACCTCCAGTGAAACATCAATGTATAAGAACGGCAGGCGTATACGTCGCGATTTGCTCGTTCATCTTATATTAATTAAATTAAAATTTATGATGACAAACAATGCAATTTCAACTTTTGGTGACGTCGAAAATCGTTTTATAAATTTACGGAGAATTTATATTATGAAATGTCAACATAAAAATCCCTTATTACTACCCCATTGTGTGCAATCATTAACCCAAGCGGCAGACGTAAACAATTGGACCGAATGGCCACAAAATGAGTTCTTCAAGATTTCCTATATACGTCGATTCTTTAGGTAATTTTTTTATCAACTTATATGGAGATCTTGCAGATGTACGTGACAAATGAATTCAGAAATCGACCGATACAAAAGGACTTCAAGAGTATACTTATTGTACTTATTTCGTCTAACTCTTTTATCCATGCAGGTTAGAAAGCGACGACAAGGAGTTTTGCATTTCTCAAGTGAGAAATAATTAAAACATTTCTTAATGCGGGCTTTTCGTGCTAGAAAATGACATTATCGACTCAACTGCAATTTCAAAACTTTCGAAATAAGGTGTCTAAAGTGCTCAGTCGATAAAATTAATCTTTAATATTAATTAGTATTGATATGTTTAAATTTGACAAATCATTACACTAATGGTTTAAAAAAAAGGTAAGTTTATGAGTTTTTATCGGGGCATATAGTTAATAATCTAATAATCGAAACCAGAACGTCAGTATTTCAATTATAATATAAAAAATACTTTTACATCAATTGGCAGTTAAATTCTTCTAAATAAAACTGCATTTGAATAAAATACACGTGTGAAGTACATTCTAGAATCGAATCGACAAATTGTAGAAAGAATACGACTGTTTGAATCTTTGTACTTTTCCATCGACACCTTTATTATCATTAAACAGACACGGGACCTCGTTACATACCTATATTAGTATAATTGACCAGAAATACTGCTTCTCATACTCTAAACGTTAATATTTTGGCGAGTGTACATATATACATACATACATATATGTATTAAATTTATGAAGAGGCTTCGGAACCCGTTATTAAAATTATTTCTTGTATGGTATTAGAAAGTAGTAGTTATACTGACCGGTAATATTCGAAGCCACTTAAAACCTTGCTCCGTTACAGAATCGATAATAATGGTCGAATAACAAAGTTCCTACTTTCAAGGGCACGTTTTGGAAATTTATATAAAGAATGAGACGATGAGATTAATGCGATTAACTCGATTACACTACTTTACACCATTATCCTTATTGTTTTGTTGTTGACTCTAAAGTACAATTTGGCAAACAAAAAAAAAAATTCCTAAATTTCTCGTTCATCTTATCAAGTTCAGAGTTAATTCTGCTAGAGGTTCACATTGGCGATCGAATCGTTAATGGTGATTTATATTTCCATTATTTAAAATTTTTAATTTACTCTTACATACACCCTTTAAATTTCTTGGTGTGAAATTTCCATCCATCCGGGTGTGAGCCACTCTTAAACGGTGAAAATGTAGAGGTGTACAATTTTGCATCTTTGTAGAATGAAATTTCTCTCCAAGAGAATTCGAGAGTATATATGTAATTTTAAATTAACAAAAGATCCAGGAAAGTAGAGAAAATTAATAATTATAAAAAAGTAGTATAAATTAACTTGATGACAGAGTACTACTTTTGAACTCCTAAGTTACTAAAATATAAGGAACTAAAATAAAAATGTGACAGTTGTGAATGTATTTATTAAATTTAAATTATATAATAGACTGACGAAACATTTGTTTTCATAAACAAATTCCTATTCACTAATCGTATAAAATTACAAATTTTAAGACTGTTCGATTAAGAATGTTCGCTATTTTATTAATTGATTTTGGTAGGAATCAGTGCGTTAACGACATTACAAGGTCATTGATTATTTACTAGTAAAATCTATAAAATTCGTGTAATTACTACAAAATAAAACTGAATGTCTGTTATAGAAAAATATTTTAGTCGACTAAATAAATGGATCAGCAACTTAATGTTTAATACAAAATTTTATTATCTATACTGAATTTTTTTCATAGTGTATCAAAACCAATTTTACAATTTTACATTCTATTGTATCAGATACTTGAAATTTCACAAAAATAACTCTCATAGTTAATTTATATCAAACAATATCGACATAAGAAATAAATATTGCACCGTAAAATGTTATACTCGATTAATAAACGCCGGTAAAAAATGAATATCGCGCAAGCATATATAAACCATATCCTATACTACTATACTGACATTTTAATTCATTCACGTCTAGTGCTTGTAAATTTATGCGACTGTAATGATAAACTATGTACACTATAGGAGCTTTCGAGACGAGCCCACTTTATATATCTATATGTCCCCATAAACAAAAATGACGACTTTCCGCTGAACGCGTCAGGCCGCGGCGGTCATTTTTCCGTATAATAACGCATTAAAATCTGCCGGTGGTTGATTTAAACGGACCCGGGAGTTTCACTTCTGACCAGCGTCCGGTGGCGCCGCGACGTAAAGAGTTCGTATACATATACATATATATATAGACGAATGTTCCCATTGACGACGATACCCGCTGCGTCCCATAGGGAAAACGCGATGTACAGTGTCTAGTCGCAATCGACGGACACAGATGCCGCTCGCGAGATATTCGCGGACGTTATTTATACGCCCGTCTACCCATTCAATGGATCGTCGCATAAATGGACGTGGCCGATTCATTAATACGCGAATACTATACGCATCGATCCTCCCCCACCCCAAAGACGACTCTTTATATATACCAACCTCCTGGGTATCTCGTGGATTTCATTCGGTCGATCGTGTCCGTATATCGTGCAGCACGGTGGCGTCGTCCCTTTATTTTACCGCATGTCGTTTCGGAATCGAGGAAATGCCTTGGCGTTCCTGAACTCACGACTCCGTTTTCGTACTGTGTGTATACACATATATATGTATCCGGTTAAATAAATTGAACGGGAAATCAAGATCGATAAACAACGCATTATCTACCGATGAGTTGCATTTACGATTTATGGGAATAGAGATGCAACATGCATATCTCGACAAATTGTTCTCGAAATCTTCTATAGTTATATATATATGTATAAGTAAGATTGTAGTAAGGTTGTTAGCAGCCTTAAGATAACGTTACGAAAACCTTGTCATAATAAGCGTCGGTGGTAAAAAAATAGTGCAACAACTTATTTGAAAGAATTTTGTGATAATATCGAGTGCGACACAAACTACATACATATCGATGTAATGTAATGTAAACATAATATATAGTTCCCTGATTACATATTATTAACAATTAATTATTAACAATATTAAATGATTCTTAATGGGAGTCAAAAAAATTGAAAATAACAAAAACAAAAACTACAACAACAATAATAATAATAATGTACTTCAATTCTCTTGTTCTCTACTCTTTGGATTTTTACATCATTCTGTTTTTTTTTATCGATTTTCGTTTTATAAAATTAAATATAATTGCGAATACAAAAGTGTTTTTTTTTTTCAATATGTTTTATTTTTTTCAAGATGCACAATACGGGCATTTATGAAATACTAGATAAAGAAAAATATTATTACTTTTTACACAAACAATTATTCTTACATCAAGCAAAAATTTTGCACCGACAATAAGCTTTATTTGAGTACATGATGTGTTTCAATGAAAATACATTCGTATACTACATTTAATTGCTTTTTCCGTTACTGAATCAGTAATTGACCCGAAATGGTATACCGGGTCACACAACACGATGTACGGTCTACTTACTTTGGTAATTAATACACTCATTACCGTATGACCTCGCTGACGTTCTGTTAAAAAAAATACTATATGTATATACGAAGCGCAGTTTCCGAAACAAATGCGGAACATCATTCGCTACAAAAGCATGAAGCATTACTGGAGTACGGAGATCGATTAACGAAAGTATCCGAGGTCAATTAAGAATTATTATACCTAATTAAGATGTCTCCGATAACTGGTCGTTTCCGATCGTTCTTTGATTTCAGTAAAAATTACATTTTTATTCCCTGTCGACTTTCTACAAGTCGGAAATAGTTTCAAAATGATAATGTAATATTTTTTTTTAAACATTAATACGACGAATGGCGTTTCATTAAAAATTTTCCAACAATTGTTCTTCCATATCTCATTAAATGAACATAATACTATTCGTAATAAATTTTACATTTCATCTAATTTTTAGTAAATACGGCAATATGACCTTATGTGAATAAGTATTAATGAATAATTCTTGGTAATTGGACTAATTAAAAAAAAAACTAAATCTTTAACGTTTCGACCGTTTATTACAGTCATCCTTAACAAAATTCTAAAAGTAAATACATTATTTAAAAATTTTATAAATTAAAAAATCTCTATGAAAAAATGAAAAATTGAAAAAATGAAAAAATGAAAAAATGAAAAAATGGACAAGAAATGATTTAAATCTAAATTAAAATGACCTTATGTGGGGGGTATTCATTTGAATATTTATTGTATCATAATAGATACATCATATTTATCTTTTGGTCTCGTCAACTTTTAACTATACGTTGTAAATTTTTTTTTATATCTTTCTAATTAACGTTTAGTTACCAATTTCATTATTTATTTATTTTTTTATATTTATATTACTTTCTGAAGAGGATCCGCACTTTGGATAGAAACGTCAAAATATTTTATTTTTTATTTTTAATTTAGTAAAAAATAACTTTTTTTTATTTTTAATTTCTCTACATTTTTATTAATTTCATTATTAATATAATTAATTAATTTCATCAAAACTCTTCACCCTTTTTTCTCAAATTTTCTTTTCTTTGCTGCTTTCAACAATTTGTTGTCATTTAGTTCAATCTTCTTTTTCTATGTAATTAATTTTATTGTCATTTATTAGTCAATTAAGTTTGTTCTAAATTTTTAACATTGATATACGTGACGAATAATATTTCTTGTTGCGAATTGTTCTTGTCAAATTCTTCAATTTTTAACTTTTTTACATCTCTTAAATAATTACATTCTACTTATTTAATTTGTAATTTGTTTCTAATAAAGCGATTAAATATTATGATTTGAATGGCTAGCTACTTATTAAAATAAAGATGAATTTAGGAAAATAATAATGCCATTATAAAATCGAGTAAATAACAAAATTGTTGAAAATTATTGGATAATAGATAAAGAATTATTGTCACTGAAAAGATAGAAATTGGAAAACTTCCTTTTCATATTAACAATCGTACATTTTATCAATTATTACGTTATCGATAGCGGCCATTGTTTTAGTTTTTAAAAATGCACATACACATATATATATAGATATAAATTGTTCTATACTATAGCAATAGTTTCACTGCTTACAGTGTGCGATGTCAAAAACATTTGAATTTATTTATTTACATTCATTTCGTTTTGTTTTATATCAAGATCGTATCTAGGGTCTTAATATATACATACATTCTTGCCCACATGCCGTAGTAAACAAGAACTTTTGATTCACTTAAGGTGGCTTCGGCGTTTATGAAAGAAATGACAGACTGCTCTGAAACTTAAAGATTATCTTAATAAAGTCTGTCAGATTCATTTGGAAAAAAG
>JAPYZR010001734.1:0-40139 GCA_030522945.1 Trichopria nigra
ATCGAACGCGCTATCGTTTTGTTCGCCGACTGTCTCGCTGGGGCTGTCGCCCCAAAAATAAATAAATTTAAATATTTAATTTTAAAAAAACCGTGCACTACAAAAAATTATTTCCTGTGCCAACGGGCTCAGAAAAAATTCAGCTTTCTCGTGATATACCTCACTTCCGGTCGATCGTTTACACCCATATTAGGTCCTCATGCTTTCGTTATCAACACATAATCCATAATTTTTGTATAATTTTGCATTTAAATGTTATAATAAAAAAATTTTTATACATTATTGATATTTTTCAATATAAAGAATGTCCACCATCCCGTTCGCAAGAAATATAAATTTTTTAAATCCCATCACTCTGAAAATGATATGATGATGTATTCAGACGAAGATCTGATGATGGATTCAGAAGAATATCAGTTGACGGATTCAGAGGAAGCTCTGCGGGAATCAGTAGAAGAGCTGTCGGATTCAGAAGAAAATGCGAAGTCGACACGAACTTTGGAGTCTATTACAACGTCAGCTCCAAAAACAAAACTTAAAATACCTAAGTTCCAAAAGAATGTAGAGTTGGTACCAGCGATGGCATAGGCCAAGTCACCATTGTCAGTATAGAAGAAACGGAATGTTCGCATCAGGTATGAAAATATAATCATTAAAAGGGAACTCATACTTTTTTCCGACATTTTACGTTACAACCATTTCTACAAATTGATATTAAATAATTCTTTGTTTTTTTTTTTAACTTGTCGATGTTTACTTATATACAATTTTAAGGATTGACTTGAAATTTTCAATTATTTAGTATTTAAATTATATTCAAATATTTGCACATTTCAATACCGCATAAACAGTTATCACAAATAATAGACAATAATGCACATAAATAATTTTGCGTTCCAGAGTTGTTCTCATACTAGAATGTGATTGAACAATCATCAGATGATGAAGACAGATTCAATGTAATTCGTAAACATGGCTAAGAAGATCACTTCAAAATCTATAAAGAATAATGCAATTGTATAAATTAACGCATTATTATAATATAATCGTATCATATTTATATCTTGGAGTAATTGCATATTGTTTTACTCAACTTTCGAAGTCTCTTGTGAATATTATTAAAAGATCTGTTATATATAAATATATAAGTTTTTATTCTATATTGAACTACAAGACCTTTTCATCAATATAACTATCTTAGCTATTTTCACTTTATATATAATACATGCGCAGCTAATTGAGCTGCGAATGGTTTAATGCAGAAATTTCCAGAGATCAAAAAATGTTATGATTACAAAAAGAAACAGTAAATTTAATAGTATTTTATCCGTGCCCTTTACACGGAAAGCATTTTTCTTTGGAAATTTTATATACCAGATGGTTAATTCTGGTAATGATATTTTTGGATTGGTGCATGGTATTTTTTTGAAATGAAACTTCCCACAAAGCACGTAATATTACAGTAATATTGCAGTAATATTGCAATGTTCCGTAATATTACAACATTTTTGTAATGTCACCGTAACATTAATGTTACCGCAACATTACGGGTCTATCTTATGTCACTATACCCAGTAAACGAAAAAGAATTAAAAAGAATTAGGTGTTCTAAAAATTTAATTGAGAACAATGGTGAAAAATTCAAAAGTATTCACTTGTTCTCGAACGTGAATTCTTCTGTATTCATACCCATTGTTCTCAATTCAATTTTTTGAACCTCAATTATTTTTCGTTTACTGGGTATAATACATATATATATTATCGTAACATTGCTTTGTAATATTATAGTGGCATTATACGGTGTTCTTCTAAGGTTATATGACGGTAATGTATACTACAATAATATAACGGTGAGTTCTGTGTGGAGCAAACATATTTCAGTGATATTATGGATGTATTATAGAGTATATAAAATATCACAGAAATTCATAAACGATGAAAAATGTTTTTCAAAATAGTATTTGTTAGAAGAAATGTTATATGTTTTCAAAGTATAATGTTTTATAGAAACATGACAAAACATTTATCAACCAAAGGTTTATTTGTTTTTATTTTTCAATTTTCGTATAAGATTTCACATATACCTTGCAGAAACTGGTACATGATGTTTCTACTTTCAATTAATATATCAGTTCGATGCATTGATAAGCGTACATCGAAGCGTGTAATTATTGCAAAGTTACTATAAGGGTTCTTCATGTGCTACCAGAAACTCATTTTTGCAGAAATTTTATTTTACACTCACATTGCCGTATTATCTTACGGAGATATTGTTGTAGCATCACTGCAATATTACAGCAATATTGTTGTAATGCATTTTCGCGGACATTTCATATTAAAGTGACATATTACTACTGTAATATTACAGTTATATTGTAATGTTACCGCAATATTACTGTAATATTTCGTACGTTTCAGCGACATTGTGAATATGTCACAGTAATGTAATAGTCATATTACAAAAATATTGGTCCAATTAATTTTGGTAGAAACTTTATATTAAAGTGATCTTATGGAAATATTGTTGTAACATTATTGTAATATTACAGTGATGAATTTTCGCGGACATATTTCACATTACCTTGACATTGCTGTAATATAACTAATATTACTGCAATATTACTTGCCGTGTGGGTTACTGTAAGGAATAGCAATGTTTACCATACTCATAGTAAACATTCTAAAAATATAGTAATTTTTATTATTGTATAATAAAACGGCAATGTTATTTTAATTCTGAAAGTCGTTAGTTCTCAAAATGCCCATATCATATGGTAACATTTTCAAGAAAAATACTTTTTATATTTCTTACATTCTGGTCATGTTTAGCAAAGTAGTATTATTGTCTTATATATATTAGAAGAATTTCCTGGTCGGAGTCCCGCTTAAAGTAAGGGCTCTGGCTGGTGCCCACTTTGTCATGCTCAAAATTCTACTCGGGTATTAACGAATAAAATAACGTAAAAAAAAAAAAAAAAAAAAAAAAAAAAACATAACGTAAAATATTTTTTGCACTTGTTCTCGTGTGCACTTTAATGACTATTATTTAAGCACTTAAAAATATAATTGGTACACACTATGACCGTCATTCAGAGTAGTTTACAAATGCAACTTGTACATAGTCGTAAAATATGCCGCAATAAGCTTTTAATCGACGTTAAAACCGACGTTTATAATCACTCTAACTACATGTATAACAACTTAATTATCTATTAATTACAAAATTAATTACTATAGAATAATAAGAAAAATGTTTCAATATTAATTTCGATTATTTGCCGACTGAAAGTTCCCATATGGATAAAATTCTTTTTATATATTTTTTTGGACAATTTTAAACAAAAAAGAAACATATATTTTATTGTAATAGAACTATAGATTCTATCTTCTTTAAAATTATCTAAAAAATATCCTAGAATTTTTTTGATTCCAAAAAAGATTTATGTGGGAGGATTTTACGTCAAATTCCCGCATGGGATCCCATAGGGAATTTTCAGTAGGTTCTCTGCAAGACAAATCATTTACGAAAACAAACGAATTCGTTCTCACAAAACTTTTTTCAATGTCATAAAAGTGCACGTTTATAATAATACGCCTGTGTTTTTTTTTTTTTTTTTTTAATTACTCTCCTTATTGTTCTCAATCCTATTTTTGAACATATGCAATACTTTTTTATAATCGTTAATGATTATTTTCGGAGCATTATAAACAAGGTCGAAATTCTAGAAATTTTGTCTATATATCAACAAATGGATAATGTGTTTAGATCAAATATGTACAGATATATATATAACACATTTTAATTTATATAATTCATGTATGAAGCCCAAACTGATTCGAAACCTATAAGCATATACTACTTTTTTTTCAATTTCTGCTTAACGATCTAGAAGTTATAAATGATGAAATGTACAATTGAAATTCTTTGTGGTTGTTGAGTATAACTATGAACAATGCTTCGGTTCAAATGTTTACATAAATTTCGTCTAAGCAGAATGTAATTATGAAAAATAATTTGAAATTATTATAAGAAAGTAAAGTTCTACTATTATTACTGTTAAAGTTAATTTCGGAATGAAATTTGAGTTAAATCTACAACATGCGACTAAAAAATAAGTCATGTATATATACCCTTTTCATTTTTAAATAATTTTTTTTTGACATTCCAGCAAGTGGAATATATTGAAAGCATGGACAAGTCGAATGGCATTTTACAATGCTTGAAATTGATTTTACTGCTAATCGTTCGTGGATTAGATTAGCAGTCGATAAAAACGCCTTTGACTAAACTGGAGTAAATTCACGTAGGTGATTTAAATGTTGTAGTTTGTTAATTTTTATTACCAGATAAGTTGACAACACAACTGATAATTATGTAGGTAATACTATAGTTACAGAATATTATTGTGATAATTATAAAAATAAGATAATGTGTTCAGTTTATTGCAAAACTGAAAATAATATCAGATAAAATAGATAGAATAATTATACTGAGGTATTGTCAGAGGGAGTGAAAGGGTTGTTATTCTTCGAAAAATTTAAATGTTCATTTTAATTACATCTATCACAAATGTAATTTTGTAAAAAACTACGTATACTGAGATTTAAAATCTATTCTCGAGAAAATAAACGATATTGGTTCAGACCCTACAATAACACAAAGAAAGAGCAAATTTATCATTTGAATTAGAAATAAAAATTAAGAACCATAAATAGAAGTACTTTCATTTGTTTTGTATATAGGAATAATATAATCCTTTTTTTTTTTCTTCAACGATACTGATCTAAAAGTAATGGGGTAAGCGCTAGCTTACTTTATGTCTGCTAATCTGGTGAAGCAATCATTTAACATCTGCTTCACCCGACTTTTAAAGCATTCTTTAGGTAAAATGTCGGGTATCATATGATAATTGACAAAAATATCAAAACTCTTAGTTACTAAAAATATTAATTTCTATATTTTGCAAATCAAGAATACATCACTGATAGAAGAGAATCATTGAGACGTTGACAGTTTATAGCTATAACTACACGTTTAATGAGATTGTCACAACTCCATTTGTTACAATTTCTATTAGAGATACTCATAATATATCAGTCATTTATTATTCTTCTTTCGGCAGTATTCTATTTAAATAAAATCACCCTTAAAATAATTATTAATTTCTCTTATAATTGATACGTTTGTAAACGTACGAACTTTTCTTCCATTCTCTCAATCTTCATCTGTCCTTCACACATACTTCATAATTCAGTTTGGAAAAGATTTTTATGATTCCTGAGGAAAGCCCATAAAAGGCCGAAACGTGATAATATATGAAATTTTGTTGTAAGTACTGTATTTTAATTCCGCATTACCGTGTGGATCAATTCTAGTGGATCACATTACCATTTTTAATTTACTGTCGACAGAATTTCACATTTGTAACATTTATAAACTCTCAATATAGAATTTACAGTTGATCAAAACGAACTTATCATGTCATTTATTTTATTAAATCAAATTCGTAAATATCTCAAATTCATTTTAAAACCTAGAATTATTAAATTTGAATTATTTGCAGATTTAAAAAGCTGCTACTGATCTCAGCAATAACATAAAATCACTTGCTAATGTAAAATCTGTAAATTACAAAGTATTCAGGCGAGTTTTTCGAAATGCAGACTGTATACTGAATTGATTTAGAATTGAATCGAAAGAATGGATTTCATAAGTGCCAAATACGAAAGACACCATTTATTTCAGCGATTTCTTACTGAATTCCAAACAGATTTTAGTAAAATTTTCAAACGGTAAATGATAAGTTTCATATATTTAGTTTATAAAATTGATTTTATTTTGATAGGATAAAAAGTTGAATATTAGATTTGTTTTAAATATTTAGAACAATGAAATGTCAGTTCTCGTTTATCAGTAAAAAATCAACCGTTGAAATAAGTGAATAAATTCAGATTTAAAATATTTTTTAAATATACTTATTAGATTTACGAAAATTTTAACCAAATCGTTTTCAAATATCACAGTAGTGTACACGCATTTTATAGAATTTCATGGCATCTAATTTCAATTGTAGTTTTCTATATAATTATATTTATTTACATATTAATAAATTATGAAATCAATTATATTTAAATGTTAAATATATCACTTTCAACAAGTTCATCCATCAACCTTTAAAAATTTTGACCCCATCAATAGAATCTATAAATTAAGCGGAATGTGCATCAATTTACTTTTTAAATGTCAATCGGAGATTTCATATGCCATGTGCATGAAATATTTTGACGAAAAACTACCGTACAAAGGGGTGTCAACGATTTTTGGCGAACTGAGAAAATATAGTGGAAGGTACTCGGTTTCGCCATTTACATGTTGGTGGCTGTACAACGATACACGATTTGTGCGATATTCAACAACTGTATGCGTAAAAAATGCACTCCACATACGACACACGGCAAAAGTGTTTTTGTGTATCGGTGTTTGTTGCATTGACTGCATTGAATTATATTCATGTATCTGCCCTTGATACGGGATTCGGAACGGTAAATAATATTTCTAAATATTCTTTATATTGGCTATCTTTTTCGTCGCACCACCTTCCAAGTCGATAGAGGCCGAGATTGCAAAAATTCAATTTTCGTCTTTCCCCATCGGAACCAGAGGAAGCCAATTATAATGCAGAGTATGCTTTCAATGTAATATCCATCTAACTGCATGTTGCACACTCCATCGTTTGTCTTCATACATTGCTGAGAAAAAAATGTCATTTCATAATTTAAATCCATAATTTTAATAAAATTGAACTCTATTTATCAATTTAATTCTACTGAATTTACTCAATATTTTGATAAAACGAATATCATTTAATCTCACCTCTTTTTCTGGAAGGGTACTGCAATCATTTGCAGGATCTGTGCTACATTGCCTAAATGTTAATGCATCAACGAACCATAATGCTGCAGTAGCAGGCCAATTTCCTCCAAGATTACATAACGTATTTAAAAATGTCATGTAAGTTCCACCAAGAGCTGGATCGCTTACCCGCGCGAAGAAAGCCATTGTTGATACAAACATGCTACTTGCAGATACCTAAAATATTAATTTATTTGATAAAGATTATATAACAAACCGAGTATTATTTAATTTGCATATTTCATAAAGCACGACTAAAAATAATAAAATTAAATTTCATCTACAATCAAGTTCATTTTTTACCTGGTGCAGGAGATATAAACCAATGAGAATAATGAAGTAAAACATTGGAACATCTCCATTTACAACAAAATATGGAGTTACCCATACTAAAAGGGCAGCAATTAAACCAAATGCCAATCTAGAAAAAAAGATCCAGTTACATCATGTGATTCTATTTCACACAAACTATTTTCACCATATGATTCCCTCACCTATAAGGCATTGCCATCATAAAAACATTCATTGGTTTTGGTCCGGAAGTGTATTTCGATATAAAAATTGGCAGAATGATTTGTAACGGAATTAATGGCACTGCCATTAGGGCAAATTTCTCTTTTGGAAAACCAGCCTCAACCATTTTTAACCCTGTCACTGCATCGCAGGCTGAATAGCCAATCTAAAATGATAAAAATGATGTATTTTTAATTTTTTTTTTATAGAGATTATTTTTATGTATTTCTTACCTTAGATGTGAGTAAAATTAAAATCATGAGCTTAATATTTTCTAATCTTGCTGTCCTCCACAGCAGTTTATAAGCTTGTTTGATGCTTAAATCTTCCATTTCTGTTGAAGAATTTTGACCAGCATCTTCACGCTTAAGTAAACCTACTAAAGTAGTGGTCACCAAAAATGTCCAACCCCAAAAGTATAAAAATCCTAAATAATAGAAATAAATAAATATTATGTTAATATATCTTTTTAAATGAACTATTTATTATATTAATGTTATTATTTATATGCTAACCAGGTAATGTGACAAGGCCCTGATCAGAAGCTACTGATCTTAAATATGAATTACAAAATGATGGTGATTCCAGTGCCATGAAAAGAACGTAACCCAGGAAGAAGCCTGCTGTTTGGCCAACACTATTGCAAGTTGATGCATGCCCTACATTACACCTAAACATTTTCTATTGTTAATAACAACACTATTTAGGGAGATGAATTACCTCAATAATTTGCAATATTTCATACCTTTTCAGCATCGTTAAAGCCCATCCATCAACTACTATATCCTGTGTAGCGGCTAACACATTAAGAATAAAGAACATCATTGTTAAGAAACCTATATTTAAACTATCTTGATCGGTTCCTAGCCAACCCTCTATGTGCAGTGATAGGTAAAGCATAAAAAGCCCCATAAGATACTGCGTTGGTAATAGCCATGTTTTTCTTCTTCCAAATTTTGCTATATATACAGAATCCACCAATGGAGCCCAAAAAAGTTTCAATGAAAATGGCCATTGTACAAAACTGAATTCTGCCTAAAAAAGTTACGAAAATATTTAAAATAACTTTCAGGTTAATTTGTGAGGTCGATTAATATTTATCATTACAATATTTTAATTTTTCTCTATATTAACCTGTTGCTTGTAGGAAACACCACGATTTTGGAGAAGCATAGGAATGGCACTGCATAGGCCAATTGGTATTCCTTGTAGTAGGTATAAAAATAATAGGATGAAGATATTTAATTTGTCACCTCGAAGATCTGTACAATCATTGGCCACAAGACCATTTGAATCTCCTTGTTGACCCCCTTCCAACCACTCCATTTTAGCCTTTTCGTTCTTACGCCTCATTCTTGAATAATCGTATGTACCTCAGAAATTTTACCTTTCCAAATATGATTACAAAAATTGTAATTTTATTATCCAGATTGCTTCTTTGTACACTTGCTTTCCATGAAAAGTTTCATAAATGAGAAAGTGCTCTCGACAATCAAATAATCGATGTCAATGTTTACATAAGGATTGCTTGTATGCACTGCTAGTATGTACGTAATTAATGATTTAATAAATGTTTAGACAATGATTTCAAAAAGCAAAACGTGGCAATATGTATAAAAGCACTCTAATTGTTTTGCAAATTAACCTACAGTAAATTGTTAAGCTTATAAAACAAGTGTTGATGGAAATTTTGAGGATGTGTCAAGTCTCTTCGCACTTCCCGGTGGCAGACGATGCCATTGTTAATATGTCGATTTGAGAAAAGTTACGTGGTTCTCACTTTTAGGCAAATTGATTATTAATATATGACGCACGAGTACCACGAGTACTTGCACTTTTGTACGTACCAAAACTATATATAAGTACAATTGCGCATGCTGTTGGCGAATTCAACCAATTGCCACGGCCACGTTGTTTTGTTGCTCCCCCTTCCGAACCATCACGAATATCACCGGTAATAATCGAAGCATATACCATGACGTGTCGTGGTCAGGTGTGATTCGAGTACCCTATATATATCCATGTGAGTAGCCGCCAGGTCGATGTTTTCAAATATGGCTCACGGGTTTTTGGGTCCTTTGAAAATGAAGGTTTATTAAACTTGCGTACTTTAAATAGTATCAAATACTATAAAATATTAACAAGTTTATTATGTGTATTATAACAAATACACATACCTGATGGTACGCCAGTCGCGATTGCATAATACATATGATATACGGGGTTTACGAATTCGACAGTAAAATAGATATATATATATATATATATATAATAAAAACAAATTTTAATATATAACAGATTTTAAGCATTTATTGCGATTCTTTTGTAATCGAATATATGGCTTGTGGAAATCCATTATTACATGTATATATATTTATAAAATAAGAAAAATTTTCCCATTTACAATAAATTACCAAAATTACCAAAGCGTTTCGTAAATGCGAAAATATCCGAAATAATTATATTTTCCCTACAAAAATAATTTATTTCTGATTAATCCTCATTTAATTTTAAACCATCAAGTTCATTGATATTGTTTGGAGGATTATATATGTATATAGGTATCAATAATAATCATTTTTAATTTACATTTTCCCTAATTGGGACCACGTTAGGTCGTTATTAACTGCCCACATATATAGGGCGGATGTATAATATTACGGTCTCCAAAACATTTCATTAGAAATATTGATATATCCTGGAGACCTTCTCAGGGATATTTTGGAGATATTTCCAGAACATCTCATGTCCGCCGTTTAAATATTCTTGGGACATTTTAAAGGTATTTCCATACTATTCTAGAAACATTATACTCCGCATTCTGCCGATGTTTGTAGTAGGTATATTTCACAATATTGCTGAGACATTCTAGAGAGATGTTCGTAGACATCTGGAAATTTGCGGTCGCCGGAAATTTGCGCATGCCGTTTACATTTTCGATGTTCTGCAGATATTCTTGGGACATTCTGAAATATTTCCAGAATAATCTGAAATAATATGAAAATATTGCACTGACATTGTGGGAATCGTTTGCAATATTATGCAGATATTCTGTCGACATTTCGTCCTTTGTGGCTATCTATGGACATAGTAGGATATTCGTAATGGTTATTTCGTTCGGGATTGCTTCCCACCTTGAAGTTGTATTGGCGAGGGCTGCACAATAACTTGAATATTGAAAAGAAAATCACAATACATACTAAAAATATTATGAATTAAATATACAATCTTGCATTTGCGGTACCAGGTGTAGGATTTTCTGCAGTTTTGCCTACACCATTACGAATCCAAATGGGGATACTTCTCTCGAAGTCTGCTGCAGCCGCATATGGATCCTGATAGGGTGATAGGTCACAATTGTAAAGGGTCCAAAAATGGTGACTATTCGGTAAATAAAATAATAAATCAAATGTTATGACTCCAAAAATAGTAACAACTACTCCAAAATTATTATAATCTGAAATTATAATATTCAAGTTAAAATCAAATTCGAACATTCAAATTCAAATGATTCGAAGTAACCTAGCAACGAAACTTTTATTTAAAGTAAAAGAAGACAAGTTCGGTATATATATATGGCCGGAACGAGATAGAAGAATCAGAAACAGAAAAAACGTATCGTCACCATTAATTTTAAATTCATTAAATAAGTTCAAAAAGTAAAATTAAATTGTTTTCTTTTATTTCACCCGAATGTTAATAATAAACATGTAAATCAGACGGTGATCGACCTCGAACAATATGCAGAAGCGTACAGATCGCAGTCCAGACCTAAGTACCGCTATATGTTCGAATGCGATATCCCTAGAATATTTTGAGAATCATTGATACAGAATCTTGCAAATGAAATGTTTCATTCAAAATATTCCGCAACATTTCCAGCGATACGTTTTGATAATGGCAAAATCTAATAATAGAAAAAAGTTATTAATGAAATTATTAACAAATCATTTTTCATTAAATTTTAATGAACTATATATTGGTTATTATAAAATATTGCACAAAACTTTAATATATATATTATTTATAGCCAGATATAAGTATTCTAATGTCTTCTAAACATTTTGGAGCCATATACGACAATTTATAATCATTGCATGAAGAGCATATATATATGCGAACAACGGGTGCTCCTAAAAATAACATACAAATTACCAATTATAAATAATTATAACAATTATATTATAATGACCTATATATATGTATATAGTAAAAACGAAGAAGTATTTAGATTTCAAAAATAAAATTGACGAGAACAATGGGAAAGCATTGAAAAACATTCACGGTCAAACACAAATGATTCATTGTTTGAACAATTATATACACCGAATTTTTGGTTAACTGGAAGAGTGAAACATCTAAAATAATTAATATCCAAGACAATGGTTGATTGAGCTTGATTAAAATGTGTTACTCCGGTTAGAAAAATGCATGGTTTATTTTAAATCATTATTTTTGTAAGCTTTAGGAATATCTTATTATTGAAAAACGGATAATCCGAATCTGAAAAATTCTGTATTATTTTTGAAATAACGAACCAATAAACGTAAAAAAAAAAACAAATATGTGCCATATATTATTTTTGTATTTCCTTTTTATTATTTCATAATAAACAATAAAACAAACGTAATTTTAACGAATATGTATATAAAAAAAAACTAGCACGCTAGTATAGTAGCTATAACTATCATAGTAAAAAATAATTACGGCGCTAGCCAGAATATATCATGACGATACGCAGTGGCGCTAGCCAGCGCCACAGTCAATTTTTACTATGGATATATTTTACATATTATTACCCAGACATTTTAGCTTCGAATTCCAGAGTTATATTATATTTAATACTTAATGCATGGATCAAATCGTGATATGTAGCACGAGTGAAATTACGAGTGATTTATATATATAATGATCAAATTAAGACGATCCAAAATTCAACTGTCAGAGGAACTTCTAAAATTTTTGCTCGTTTATTAAGTCTTAAATAATTCTTATCCAGTTGTCTTAATTAATTGGGGTGAAATTATCCCTGGTAGGAATCTGTCCAGTTTTCTGTTACACTGCCCAGTTGTCCTAAACCTTTAACATGGGAAAAAAGCAAACTGGACAGAAACTAGACAGAAACTAGGCTCATTTTCTACTATTTCTATCTTTGTAGAGAACACTATAGTTCGATTACGTAAGCATTGTTTTGATTTGAATAAATTACTTATTAAATAGAATAGGTTCTGATACAAGACACTATACAAAATGAAACGATACCCTGCAAACGCTAAAAGTAACGCGGTAATGTAACATTTATATAGAGCCCTCTATAAATTAATGTTTTGAATTTCGATTCAATTAAATTCAAAACTTCAAAAACTTTTTTACTACTAAACGCAGCAGTGACTAGCATTTGGACAATACCTTAATTGCATCGTAATCTTTATAGGTATATTGAGTTATTAGTATTGAGAATGCATCATCAAACTCTCGCAGTAGATTTTAATTTCTGTATATTTTTAGAATTAAGGATTTTGCATAATTTCATTATGTTCCATATTTTTTCGCACCTCGAATATAATTATAGTTATTCTATTTTACTTTCTGATAAGATTTATATGTTTAAGTGTGAGAAATTAAGACAATATATAGAAATAAGAACGTCATATCGCAAAAAGGAAGATAAGAAAGAATGAGAAGCTATAGAGGAGAGAGCGAGAGAGATTAGAGACCGTTATCTCGGATAATGCAGATATTGATTATACCGATAGTAGGACATATGTTTAACGGGTAAGGTTTATCATCATCCCCTCAAATGACAACACATATTTGCCTGTGAGGAATACATTATATAATATTTCTTCTAAAAATCGTACATACATATATATAGCGCTCTGCAATGAACGGACGGCGCACCGACCACGGAAAAACCGTTCATGATGCCGAAAATTACCGACAGATGTCGATAGCCGTCGCAAATTCGATCCTTCGATAGCAATGTTTATTGTCCGAATTAATATTTCCATTGCAAATTCGGAAAAAATATTATTCGACGGGGTTCGAACTTGCGAGTTGGAGCTTATTTTTATCAGTTAAACTAACGAAATTTACATTTTTTTTTCAATTTCGTTGATATTTACAAGTCTTATCGCTAGAAAGCCATATTGTGACACAAAAGTCGAGAAACTCCGAATCACATACTCATAACTATAAGGAACCAGCATTGCAGCATACAAGGTCAGATCTTACTTTGTATACCACATACTACTGGAAAGCAACAAGTTTCTATTCATCTCGGAAGGTTGGATCCCAATAAAGACAAACTGTGCTATTGAACAATTGTGCCATCATTGTGATACAAAAGTCGAAGCTTGCTTCGAATCGCATGATGGGAACGAATGGAACCAGCACACAAAAGGCCATACAAAAATCGGAGTTTGCGCCGAATCACGTGCAGCACCTCTGATACAAAAGTCAGGAAGCTCCAAATCGCATACTAGAAGCTATACTGAAGCCAGCACAGCAACCCAAACGTCGGAGTTTACTCCGAATCACATCTTCAAAGTCCACAAAGTTATTTACCAAATTAAAGTAGTTTACAAACGCTTTATATCTATTAAGGTTATATGTATTTCGAGTTCACCTTAAAACTCTTTAGCATTTATATTTTGTATAATTATATCCTATCGTTTCGATATTGTCACCTTTTTAGGACCGTAACAAAGGATTCCTAAAACAGATCCCCGTCTCATACAGTTGCAGTCGACTTTTAGAGGAGTACCCTCATTCGGATGTGCAATGGCGTATACAACAACAATCGTCAATAGCATCTATTTCTGTAGAGAATGAAAAACTAATGACCTAATCAGGAGAGGTAAAATTTGGACATAATAATGAGCACAAAAATTCTCGTTATGTCCTCCTTTACCTTGATTTCAGAGCTCAATATTTTATAAACTCAGAACGAATTCCTGAAGGTAAGTTTTAACAGTTTTCGTAGTCCAAAGAATCGATGACATAAATGCTTAAAATTCGGTACATTAATAAAGATTGTTTAGGTTTGTATTTAGGTCGGATAAATCATCAGATTGAAGTTTCACTTTAATAACAGAAATTAAAATTTAATATGATCGACACATTACATTCTATACAACAAAAGAAAATGTCAGTTAATAATAGTCATAACTGCGATCGTTCACTCGACAAGCAAAACTTACCCGTGCATGAATGTATTTTCCAAGATCTCACTTCAATATCAAAAGTATTTCTTATAAATGGTTATATAATGTTTTTTCATGTAAACTACAATGCAACGCTGCATGTACAGAAGACATTGCAGTTTATCCAGTTTTATAGCGTAATATATAAAGGAAAAAGAAACAGCAATGTTTTCTTGCATAATATACCGGAAAAATATATATATATATATATATATTACACAGCACAAAATACATCGAGAATAATTTTGTGTAATTTTAGTTCCTGATAATGGTACGTAGGTAAATTATATTGGCTAATTTTCTAGTAAATTTGCTTATTTTCAAGAAGCAGTAGAATTTTTTTAAAGCTTATACTACAATGTATTTAATAACATAAGTTGAAATTATATAAAAATTTTAAAACTGAACGTAAATACAAAATACGAATAAAAATACATTTTAATATATTAATTATGTTGCGCTATCAAACTTAAAATAATAAAATTAAAATAAAATATTCTAAAATCCATTATATATATATATGAAATAACGACTTTTCATAGTTTTTCCTACTTCTTACTTCGTGGTTATTCCCATTTATCAAAAAAACTATTTTGTGAGAGTCTCCAAAATTATCAAAAATACAGACTTTCAAGGACATGTGTTTTCAGACAAAGCGATAAAGTACGGCTGAATTTCTATAAAAGTGAAAATTGACATTATTTTAAAAATAAGAAGAACTAAGGCTTATTTTTATATATTATTTATATGGCTTTCCTCTCGAAAATATCGCATCCGCGCGAATTCTACACGATTTCATACATAACACCAAAGTTGTTCAATTAATCCATATACTTTCATATATTTTATCTCTTAAAAGAGATAAATTACTCAAACACAGACAACGAGTCAATGTCATGAGCGTTGTAAGGACGCTTTATCGATTACGTACATTGACAGAAAATGTTACTTGACATAGGAAATTAAAACGTCAACAATTTTGCTATCGTGATGTATATATCCTTGGACATTTACGAAGAAGGTAATATATATAAAAATATTGTGGTCAGGTGTCTAGACACCTAGCAAGCTTGCTTAAGTATATATCAATAAATTTATAATTTTTAATCGTTTGTTAGGTAATATTTTGATGTCGTTTTGCCGTAAGGTTCGGTGCTGTTAGAGTATATATATATTTTTTTTTTTACTGCGATATATTTTTTATTTATATAAATTTTATGAAAATATTTTCCTTCTATAATATTGTTTAGAAATATATATTTTTTTGTTATTATTAAAGCTTTATTAACATATAAGAGTTATATTTAGCATTCATATACAAATATTAATGTATACATTGTATACATTTGTGAGATGTAATTTGTACATTTGGTGTAGCTTATAGTATATCTAACTTACAACTAACGAAAAACATGTAGAGTATTTTACAAATAGATGGGTTTGTGTTGATAAGTAACATTTTAACAGTGTACGGTGGGTTTAGATTTAACTTTTTTTTAAGGTTATTGACAAGTGTTATTATTTGGTTTGCGTATAATGGACACTGCCAAGGTATTATGGGATCGAGATCTTTTGTTCGCCTGCATTACATTTGACATGTAGCGTTATTTATGAAGTTAACCCGATGAAGAGAAGCCGCAAGATTATAGTGATTTGTTCTGCTGCGGTTGATCATCACAATATTTGCTCTCTTTGTTTTTTCAAACCACGGTTTACAATTCTTTTGTAGTACGATGCAAAATTTTCAGTACCTTTAATTTCGTTAAGCTCTCTTATTGTGTTTTCCGTTTCATTTTTGGAATCTAATTTAAATTTTTGATGTAAATCAGTAAATGGGATGCGGATGTTGGGATTGAATAGATTATTGGTAGCTGATTTTGCTATAGCATATCCGTTAATTTGCATGATGTATTTCATTGAAATTCAAAGTTTACATAACTATATAGGATTATCAAAATTAAAAAAAGGCAATTAAAATAAAAGAATCCTGTGCAATTAATCCTGGTCAATTTTTCCAAAATTACGTAAAAAATTATAAAAATCACATTTTTTATGACTCAGGTAGTCTCGAAATTAGTAATTAAACGAGAATCATCGAGGTTTAACGCAAATGGACATTTTATAAATAGAGAGGGATACTCACCCTCAGTAAGCATCAAATTTAATATACTTTACCCTATAACCCGTGCTGTATGGATCGAATAAATGAAGGTTGAAAAAAAAAATAAATAAAAAAAAAACTTAAAATAAAAATAACAATTACATAATAATTGTATTTAATTTAAATTGAATATATGCGATGTATACATTATTACTCAAATTCATAAACGCAAGAAAATAAACAAAACTAATCGAATAATGTAAAAAAAAAACATCTGAATTTAAACTTGTTTTTTATGTAAAAACGTTTTCAATAAGTCTATTCAATTTATATTGTGCAAATAATTTTTCAATTATTCTCGAATACATATATATACTTTGAAATGCATTTATTTTCAGTAATAAATGATCTGCTTTCTCTATCCATTAGTTAATTGGATAGATAATTTGATTGTGGTAATTACATAACATACTAATTGCATTGAGTAGTAAAGAGTATTGGTATCATTGATTAATTTCTTAATTATTTGAGTGGTTATACAAGCATAAATAATAATACAGCAGAGCTTGATATTTCGTTGTTTTGGTAATTTATTATAATAATTCGTTAATTTAATCTTTTTTAATATGTCTATAATATTTTAGTATAACGAAATTGGTTTTACACAAACTCACACAGAGGCAAATCCTCTCTCAAATGTCAACAGTGAAAACTTGCAAATAAGTGACTCTCATCTCACTGATCACTTTAAATTGGTGAATAATTACTGATTTGGGCCCATTTTCCTGATTCTCAATTACGAAAGTATTTATATAGCCATACTTTTATTTAGTTATTTTATCAACATGTTAAAATTACTTACGAGGAGTGCGGAAGGACATGTTCGAAATACACAAGTTTCAGTAACGTTACGGTTTTGTTTCGTAACGTTTCAGTAACATTCGTTTTGATCTTACAAATAAAAGAAAAAATTATATTTTAGTATAGTTTGAAATGTAATTTACGTTATTGTAAAACTGAAAAAAAAATTTTTTCTCATTTGAAAATAGGGATATCAGAAGAAAAAATGTTACATTTTAAATGCAACTTTACTGAAACTTTTATGACTAAATGTTTCGAGGAAAGTTATATGTGAAAACAGCTGAGTACGTTTTAAATACACGGCTACCCTAGTAGAAAATAAGGCCATGTTCATAGCCATTTTTTCTCTACTCCATTACTTTTAACATGGAGGTCAGAAAAATTTGGCAGTAACTGGTATCATTTTCTACTAGGGTATTATAAGTCGCTATATAGGTGTATAAAAAAATATATATAGTAATTAAAATATTTAAAATATAATTGAAATTGTATTAAAGTACAATAACATTTTAATAAAATTAAAAATTAACAACGTAGCTCTTCAGAAATGTACAATTCTTATTTTCCACTGGTATACCTGTGTATAAGCAATTTTCGTATTGTGCTTCATTTTTAATGCTTTATTAATCGTCCTTCGACTAAAACAATGTGACAATATACGTTGCAATGATTGACGTACCGCGGAATAGCCTTCTGTATGTATGTATATATATATATATATATATGGTATCATTGTCCGAGACTCATAATTATAATTCTCTTTCCACGTCTAACTTGCTAACCTTCGTAGCAATCATCGCAATCGAAAGCGATCCTTTCTCATCATTCTCTAAAATTTAGTTGAGAAACTAAGCTTACAATTCTATTCATAGTAAAAAAAAATTATTTGGCTCCGTTCCATGTCAATAATCCGTTACGAAATCGAATGATTTTTTTATTTCTCTTATTCACAACGTACGGCTATTTCAAGAGTAAAGGGATTTTTCAGTTAAATATAGAACAATTCAGTAAAACGTTATACAGATTTTTAAATTAGTCGAATCAAATGCCGTTTAAAAATATTTTATTGTTATTGACCACGTATAACCATGTAATAAAAGAAGACTAACTCTGCAAAACCTAAAAGAGATTAACAATAAAAAAGGTAATACAATAACTCATTATACGATATATATATATATAATCATATGTTATTCAGTTTTTCATTTTGATGATAATAAAAAAATAAAATACACATAGACACGCATAAACGAATCGATAAATAATAATTCCTTTTATTTAGCTTATTCGTGAGCAAAACATTCATATACTTTTACAAAAATAATATATACTTTTTCTCATTTCTATAAATGAGGCATACACGGCAGATATAGGCAGGGAAATAAGTAATTTTATTAACATATGATGTTTATTTATACTGTATTTTTATTTAAATTGTTTATTTACAATACCGTGAAAATATTTAAAAAAATTGACAAGTATTATCGAAATTTGAAATTAATGTATATATATACAAATGCAGCAAAATCATTCATATAATAAAAAAGACCCTCCAATAATATAGATACAAAAGTCTAAATACCGTTTAATCGATTTTAATTATATTAACAGATATAAAAGCTTTCAACAAATTAAAGATGGCTACTCACGGAAGAAGAAAAAGAAGAAAAAATTATAGAACACTAAATTAAAATCATTCGTGTAACTGTCACGAAATTCTATATATACTTATTATATTGTATGTAAGTAGGACATTGACTTGTTAATTATACTTTAACGCGTAAACTCATTAAACGCCCATATAGAAAATTAGAAATCGCATTGATTAAAAAATATACTATATACAATAGCGTCAATTTTACCGAATTATTTAGATATGGTCAATATACCTATTACCGAATCGGGCATTTTTTTCTACGTCTCAAAAGAATTAAAATCCTAAACGCATTATAAAAATATTAAATGCCTTTGGTCTACAAAGCCGTTTCTCAATAGTTTTCTCAATTCATAAAAATGAAGCAGAGCCGTCTGCATTAATGTCTGCATTAATGCTATTTTGAACAAGGAACATACAAAAAAAGTATGCCAAATGAATAATAAATTTAGGTAGAGAATTTCACCTTCACTAGTTAAGCATATTAATATAATGATTTAGAGTATAAAAATAATGAGAACAATATCTTTCAATACTTTTCATGATAAGGAAGTCATTGATGTCTTTAAATGTGGTTCTTATTCTATATGTTGTTAAAACTAAACCATTATATACAAAAAAAAAAAAAAAAAAAAAAAAAAAAAAAAAAAAAAAAAAAAATCGCGTTAGTGTGTATATATTATTATTATTTTTTTAAGCTTTTTCCCCATAATAGTTATGCTACTATATTAACATATTATTCGGGCGGATGGAGAAATCCCTCTAAACATTTTTACGGAGCGATGTCCTACTGATGACCGTCTTTCTGGTGGTAATAGCATCACATAGAGAGTCGGTTTATAGGAGTACATATTTTATATCCGTGTCCTTTTCGCCCAGCAGAAAATGACACCAATTTCTGCCCAACTTTTCTGACCACTATGTTAAAAGTAACGGAGTCCAGAAAAGATGGCCATAAACTCGTTTTATTTTCTACTAGGGTCAAGGCAGCAGGTATATAGCCAAGGAATTTTGAACCAAGCGCGCCCTTAGGGTGTTGAATAAGGGAATATCGGTAACAGGTATCGGAGAAATAAAATATACACGGCGCTAACCAAAAGCCAAGCTCGTTCTCTGCCCAAGCCCACTAGGGGTGCCCTGATCTCTGTCGATGAGCGATCAAAGACCCGTACCTTCGGGACTTTGATCGAGAAGTATGCAATTAATGCAAGTATCGGAACCTGCACTGCTCCGAACGAGTCCGCAGTGTAGCCCTTCTGGAAGAAAGGCGTCCAAATCATACTTTAAATGACGTTTAAGTGTGCGTTAAATGTTACATAAGAGTGATTTGGACTTCTTGAGGCGATAAGGTACATAAAAGGGATAACTATGTTCCACCCTTTTCTATATTTGTTTTTGTAAATTTATCAGTCTGCAGGTGTATGCATCGAACACACTGAAAAAAATCCTACCCACATTTTTTTATATATTTCTTTCACTTTCTATCTTTTTTTCCGGCAGGGGAGGAGGAGAATAGGCCGAGAAATACAAAGGGATAAACAAATACGAGAGATGGAATTAAGATACAAAGAGATAGGAAGAGATAAGCTATTCCAATTCATGGGTAGTGGACTAAGTGATAGGGAGCGATAGACCATTCCATTTCATTGTAAAGGTAGCATAAGAGTTTATGGTTTGGAGATGGAAATTGTATACTTGGGAGGTAAAGAAAAATCTTATCTCTTTCTATCTCTTATTGTATCACTTTCTATCACTTCTTTGTACCCGGCCCTCTGCACTTGATACGCTAGCAAACGCAAATGAATGGAATCAACTAAGGAAATTAATAACAAGATAAAATCGATGAAGGAAAGAAAGAGGACGTAATGGAAGCTTCTGAGGGAACCGCTCCTACAAATGCCGTCCGTAAACACTAAGGAGACCTCAATTTCGAGGCTTAGGAAATGTACCCAGTCTAGCAGTAAGTGCCAGAGCGGCTGCAGCACCTTCACCGCAATTTTAACGCGATTGCTGAAGTTCAAAAGAACGTGAGCATGATTATTAAGGATGGCTTAAAATCAATGGTCGCTTTAATCGACAATCACAAAGAACAAACTCACAAAGCACGAATAAGCAGATAAGAAGAAGTAGAATCAGGTCAGAGGAAGCATGCGATGAAAGGAATATAACAGGAGTAAATAGCTCATCATCGTGGAGTTTGGGCAAGCAAAGATGAAAAAGAAAGATATGCAACAGCAGTCTTCATTAAGGTGGCTGAAGGACAGAGACTATCAATAAGGTGTTTGAAGGACACATACCATCAATACACGGCTGCTATGTGCGAGATCCACCCTCACAGCAAATATGATCTTCTCCACAAAATCGGGAGGGATCATTTTACTGTCGATGTAAATGTAGAGGCAGTGTAGATTATATATAGGATACGTGATAAAGTCACAATGCAGCGAGATGGTTTTTGAGATCAGGCAGTCGTAAAGCTAAAGCAAGCAAAAGAAGAGAAACTCTTAGAGGAACTATAGGTGTCTGGGCTTTGGACACCTGTAGGACAAAGCCTCGCTTGTTTTTTGTGCATTTTGAAATCTGGATGTGGGGAACGCATCGTGTTCCGACGCGATCTGGAGGCAGAAAAGAAGAAGGCAATGGTTGGTGCCACTCCATCAACCTAAAAATAAAACGGAAAAGGAGGATGCTTTGAGGGCGGCAAAGAACGTGGTCACACCCTGATGGAATCGACCAGGAAAGGGTGTTGGTCTTAAGTGGGTCGGTACAACATCGCTGATCCCACACTACCGGTTAGATCTGACTCTGACCGGTGTTTTTCAGAAAATTTTCCCCTATGCTCGTAAAAAAAAAAAAAAAGAAAACTATACGAACATTTTATTGAAATGCACTAAAAATGGTTTTATACAAATCAGCAAAAATACAAAATTCAAAATGACCGATTCAAAATGATGACCAAAACTACATGAATCCATTTCCTTTTCCATCGAAATATATGTCGCAGTTTTAAAGTCTAAAATTATCGAATGGTAGATTTTCTGAGTTTTTACATCTACTGTCAATAGCTTTTTCTATAAAAAAAAAATTGAGATTCAATCAAAGTATTAGGATTTCAGTGTACATTATTACATATTCTGTGCATTTAGATGATAACAGAGAGGGTCAAATTATTATTTTAAACATTAATTAACAAGAATATTAAATATAATTGGTTAAATAGTCGGGTTGCCTGAGATATAAGCCACAGAAATGATTATAGAACAATTGTCGCGTGCACTTTGTTGTTATCTCAACTATTCTCCATTACGTATTTTACGCACATATATTCGTGACGTCGAGTTCCATTCACACAAAGATGTGTTTATTTCAATGTATCTTTTATATTCGATCCTCCCTTATTGTGTACATATATATATATATATATATATATATTCCTCTTTATTTATATCTTTCTTTTCTTTTTTTGCTTTATATTTATATCTTTCGCATTGTTTATTCTATTTATCTTTTTGTAAATAAGAACATTTTTGTAGGTCATTGCATATAAGTTAAAGGGAAGACTTTTGTTTTCCCAGCAAATGAAAAAGAATTGGGAAGTTTAGAAAATCCCGAAATTGAATCCTCTATTTGTTAACTTTTTTAATCTTTATATATTGCTTGAATACTTTTGTATTCTTATAAAAGCATTCAAAATTCATATATTAGAATTCTTTGCAATACTTGAAAATGCACACCGTTCTTTTAATGCTTTTCAGTTCTTTCAAGAGTATCGCTTTGGTTATTTTTCAATACATCTGAATCTTTCAACGTACGCCATCTGCTGTGAAAACTTTCGGATACTTATACCACTTATACTGAAGTATTTATTTATTTTTGTTGAATACTTTTTAATTCTTGCTCGAGTATTAATATTTATCATTTCAATACTTACTCATAATTAATTACTTACTTTTAATTCTCGCATAATTAATGTATTTCAACACGAATACTTTACAGTACAAACTTGTACATGCATTTATTGCTAGACGCAAAGTATATAACTAAATATTCAATGTAAAATTGCGGTTTTTAAGATATATAATAATAGAAAAATAAAAAATACTTCCTTTGCAGTCTTATGACTAAAAAACCATAATGACGTTTCGGTCCCTGTGTGGACCCTCTTCAGACAAATTTTTGAATAGGTAAGATTGATAATCAGTATAAGTTTTTTCCGAAGAGTAACCAATCTTACCTATTCAAAAATTTTTCTGAAGAGGGGTCCACACAGGGGCCGAAACGTCATTATGGTTTTTTAGTCATAAGACTGCAAATAAGGAAGTATTTTTTATTTTTCAATTTAAAAGGCAGTCGTAAAGTTTTTTAATTTAACAAATTTTTATGAATATATAATAATACGTGTACATAATTTCATTAATATTTATATTCTTTTTTATTTTAGATGTTATATTGAAATATATTACATATATATATAACATATGTAAAATATGTGCAGAAATGGTAAATCCCTGTATTACCTAGCGAACTACTATAATATAGTCAATTTAAATGTAACATCTACAGAAAAAGAATATTGCAAGAACAGTTTATATAACTGTTTTAAGAAATTAAGAAAAAAATTAATTATTAATTTTTATATTAACAAATTTTTTGCTTACTTAACGAAAACATGAAAATCGGTTTTATTATGATTATCCAATAGTATATAATATCTCATTTAAATATATTAATCCTTAAGAATGATTGTTCTAATATACACAGAATTTTTAAACATTCAATTTTCAATACTTCTGAATACTTCCGTGCTTCTGGAAACTGATGATTCATAAGGATTAAATTTTGGAATGCTTCGTAATACTTTTCGGAGAATTAAGAAATAGGATTTGCAAGCATTCATTTTTTGCTTGCGTTTTCCGTTATGCTTTTCCGTTTGCAGGGGGTAGACTATACTGTCTGACATTGAACTCAATGAAAAGCGCAATATAAAATATTTCAGTTTGTTTCTAATAGAATAAACAAAATATACAGATATTTGTACTTTAATTTTAAGGTTAATCATTAATTGAAATTTAATTATAATGATATATAATCTTTGCAATCAATTTCTTCCATGGAATTTTAAAAAATTGTAGGAATTTAATAGTAGTATTTCTGTGTAGTCAAAAGAAAAATAAATCAACGTATATATATATACTGTTCTAACGTTTCAATGTCACCATTGTTTGTTTTCTTTTTTTTTTCTTTAATCCTTAAACAAATATGCGCAGGGAATGTGCTGAAATGACGGTCATATATGCTGCACACATGCTTTTATTTCGGCATGTTTCTGCATCTTTGTCTATCTGGATGGAAAGTCGAAAGTCGTTCCTCATTAGGTAGCAAAAGACGCAGAAACATGCCGAAATAACAGCATATCCCATCAGATAGCAAAACGGCAGGTATGTCCGCTTTTTTCCGAGAATACACCGGCAAATTGCCGAAAATATGCCGATTTCGACAATTTGTCGGTTGTCGAGAAAATAGCGGACATACCTGTTGTTTTGCTATCTGGGATGGTGCAGCATATATGACGTCATTTCAGCATATTTCCTGCATATTGGTAAATTTTGTTAATATAGGTTTTTGGGAAAAAATTCTTTTTTAGAATTTTTCTTCTTCTAAACATTTCTATTTGAGGTTAAAAATTTGCAAAAATTTAATTTGAATTGTTAGAAATGAATAAATCCTTAAAATTGTGGGAAAAATGCATATAGAATTCATAGTTACCGCACATCTGTGTAATATTACGCATAATATTGCGTTTATTTTTAGGAAAATAAACCTGGAAATTACCGCAGTGATTTGTCACAGATGATGAATAATTCTGGTTTTATATAGGTTTTTGAAAACAGGGTAGTGTCTTTTTAAAAATACCGAAAAAAGTGAAAAACATTTATTCCCAAACAAACTGAAAAATATACTAAAAGATTTATGAAAAGTTTCGTATAAGTTTCATATGCTCATATAAGGTTTTTTTGTACGCGACCAAATTAGTCTCCAAATCGAATGTAATGTACCGCGAAGACGCGCGTCAGCAACATACGATGATGCGTTATTCGTTGGTTCTCCCATCAATATACATATATATTCTCTCTTTGAATAAGCTCCTATTCGCGCGAAAGTGGGTGTTACTAAAAGGTGATCACTCACTGAGAACCGTGAACCAACTCAAGATTCGAGAACCGCGCAGCGATCAGTCATTCCGTAACCGGCTGCAGACAAGTTAAAAAGGTGAGTCTCCCATCTCGTTTCATAAGTTTAAAGAAAAAATCACTTCAAACTAAATAACTCGATAAAGACGAAGATTCGGATGTCGGTTTTCTATTAAAATATTCAAACGTAATAGGTTTTTTTTTTTGGAGTTTTCGAAATATCTTCTCGCCGCAACCCACATTTCAATAATGCGATCTGACCCGGATTAGAAACAAAATCGATATACCTATATACCCGTACGTAACTATATATTACTTCAACAATAACAATGGTTCTTATGTTTTAGAATAATTGATTCCGAGAGTTCGAGATGTCGCAACAACAATATTACCCGTTCAAGGTAAATAGAAGAAAGAATGGAGGAATTTCATTTATCTTTGATGACTGCATCGACACTGACCTACTTTTTGCATAATTCCAAAATCAAATACCTACCTACTTACATGTTAACATTACTGTATTGATTTTTGAGTTCTAAAAATGTTTTTATATTTTAGTGCACTCCAACGGTTTACCCGGCCGATCCCTTCGATGCCAATACAGATGCAGCTGTTTTAAGAAAAGCTATGAAGGGATTTGGTACTGATGAAAAAGCCATCATTGATGTTCTGACTAAGCGTGGTGTTGTTCAACGTCTGGAAATTGCAGAAGCCTACAAAACTCTTTATGGCAAGGACCTAGTGAGCGATCTGAAGTCTGAATTGACTGGAAAATTGGAGGATGTTATCATCGGTCTCATGACTCCACTACCTCATTATTATGCCAGAGAATTACACGATGCTATATCAGGGCTAGGTACCGATGAGGAAGCCATTGTTGAAATTCTTTGCACCTTGAGCAACTATGGAGTTAGAACCATTGCCTCATTTTATGAGAATCGTAAGTTGACAGTTCGATAAATTAAAAAAAACGGAGCATATTCATTTCTTGGGATATATAAATTTAATATTATAAATAGTAATATTATAAATAATAATATTATAGAAACATGAAAAGTTAACAAAATTTTATCATGAATAATTTCATTTCCTTAAAGAGATATGTAAAATTCGAATCAGTTTCAAGGAATTAAAATCGTATGATACGCCGGTAGATAAAAGAGCAGAAGGTTGTGTGTGATGACTAGTATTCTATATTTGTGAATACAGTGTTAGCAGATAATGACGTCATCGCTTATTTGTGAGCCATGCCTTCAATGTGTTGATAGTCATAACTTGTGTTGTATACGTGCACACTGACCAGCTATTACAACATCGTCGTTATATGTTCTCGCTTATATACAGGTCTTCCGTCTTGCCTATGAATGATTAATTAATGTCTTATTTCAGTGCATGGGAAAACACTTGAAAACGATCTGAAAGGAGACACGTCAGGTCACTTCAGACGACTACTTGTTTCTCTATGTCAAGCGAACCGTGATGAAAACCAAGGTGTCGATCACGCTCAAGCTGTTGCAGATGCACAAGCTCTTTATGATGCTGGTAAGTAATAAATTGTAATTAATTTTGATGATTATATTTTTATATTTTATTACTATTATATTTTGCCTTTATAATACAAATTTAAAATGACTTAAAGCATTTATATAAAAACAAAACTTTTAAGATAATCATTTAAATTCAAATTCAAAAAAATAATAAAAGCAATTTTTTGAGAATTTTTGTTCAGGAATGTCACTAGAAACTTTGACAAACATTTTTCAATTAAATTTTTTATATTAAATCATATTATCAACAGTTGACAATTTATTATATACTTTTTACAGGTGAAAAACAGTGGGGTACGGAAGAATCTCAATTCAATGCTATTTTGGTGACTCGCAGTTACCAACAACTTCGTCAAACGTTCATCGAGTATGAGAAACTTTCCGGACATGACATTGAAGTTGCCATCAAAAAAGAATTTTCTGGAAGCATAGAGAAGGGACTTCTTGGAATTGGTAAGGGAATAAAATATAAAGCAGCACTAAATAAAAATATAATAGTATATAAATAAATGAATAATTTAATTTGTGAATTTTAGTAAAATGTGTCAAGTCCAAGATTGGTTTCTTTGCTGAACGATTGTATGCTAGTATGCATGGAATAGGAACCAAAGATAGGACTCTGATCCGTATCATTGTTTCGCGCAGCGAAATCGACCTTGGGGATATAAAAAGAGCCTTCGAAGAACATTATGGAAAGTCGCTTGAAAGCTGGATCGCTGTAAGTATCATACTTTCAATTTGTATTATTCACCAATATTGTTTTCTATTGAATAATCCTCTTTCTAATGCTCTTGAGTTTTGAATGTCGCATGAGTGATTTCATAATTATAGTCTGTTGCTTCTATTAACGGAATTGTTAATATAGTAAAGTTCTATAGTAAATACCTTTCTAAAAATTTACTCGGTTCATTGACACGTAATGTAAGTAAATTGTCTCTAATTACTACATGCGACTATGTAAATTACCTATATTATCGTTTGCTGAGAGTTTATAATTAAATCAACAAGTATAACAATTATCGTTCAAGTAATTATTAATTGTTACTTGTATTAAATATATTATTTTAAAAGTATTAAGTTTATATTTATATATTAAATATATTATATTAAATATATATCTATTTACTTATTATTTGTACTTATAAATATATTTATTCATATAGTAACTATTTTCATGAAAGTTTATTTTTAACTTATGCTTGCGATGAGTTGACAATAAACGTTGTAAAAGTGGCTCATTCGGTTCACACTTTATGCTCGTATGTTTATGACCAATGAAACTCTAAATTTCAAATACCGCTGTAAAAATAGAATAGCAAAGTACAATTCTCATTTTTGAGTCACGCAACCCACGGTTTCGTAGAAGTGGATCGTAATGAATGAATTCAAAGAATGGCATCATTTTCGGCATTTACAAATGAGACTAAAATATTCAGAAAGATTTCAAAACTAAATTTTTATTTTTTAATCTTTATATAAAATATATAAAAATTGCATTCAAAATCTTCTGTAAAAGTAACATTGTTGGTAAGGACGAAAAAATTATGAAATCACTTCGAAAGCTTTCACCGTTTCAAAAATTCCTTACGTGCAAATTACGATTGGCGGTCGTCTTTTTGTTTGTTCCAGGGTGACACTTCCGGAGACTATAAACGAGCCCTCCTTTCCATCGTTTCGACATAAGCCGCGCACCAAAAGTCTCGAGAGACAGAGCGCGCCCACCAAACACGCAGCGTGCCTAAATGAACGTACATAATACATAAATGCATTTTGCCCGTGTTTACCGCTTCGTCGTCGCACTGCGTCTCCTAAGGAAATACGCTTATCACGTGGCGTTGCCGAGCGCCGAAGACTCGACAATATGTGTTCACAAAGTCCGGAATATTGGATCCATTTTCTTATTGTTATCGATTTTTCATGCTTTGGGGACACTCTTCGAAGCTCTCAAAGCAACTGTTGAACAATAAGACAATTTTAAAAAGTCGCTAATTACACGCATATTATATACTGAGTCATTCCAGGTTTTTCCAGCCCGTAGCAAATCCGCTGCTTTTCGAAGGAGACGGAAAAAGTGTGATTTCATGTCGCTTCGAAAAGTAGATCGCCGCCTATTGAATGAGACTGTATTGTAAATCTTTTAGGACTATTTTTTTTAAATCTACTTTACATTTTATAATTTTATCGCCGAACAGAGTTGGAATCCTCTCGCCATCATGTAACGGTCACTTTGAATTAAGCGTTGAATAATTTTAAAATCCGAAGCTGCAAACGCGGTTTTGTTATATGTACATTTGACAAAATCTATCGCGAAAGATATATATATATATATATATATAAACGGAGCGGTGAAAGCATTTCGAATGATCTAGGTTCGAACGTTTGCATAATTCATATGAGTATTTGCTATTTCTATATTTACATACTCAAGTTTCGCAAATTCTACGTATATTTTTAATACAAAAGAGAAAATCGATTACATTATTTGTTAAGCCGTTTTCGACCACTAACAACACTGCTCGAGCATTTCAATATTCAACTGTCGATAATAAACTTGGAGCATCTATGGAAGGAGAATTGTTCGTTTCTTAGTCTTACCGCCTCCTCACTAGTTCTAGTTGAATGGTAATTCAACTATATAACTATATATAATAAACGTACTTTTTATTTCAGAACGACGTATCTGGCGATTACAAACGTGCCTTAATATCTCTAGTTATGGGATAAATCCTACGAACGTTAGAGCAGACAGTCTATGCTTATTTATTTATATTTATTTTTTTTTTTTTTTTTTTGGACGAAAGCTGAATTTCGTAGAATCTACGCCGCGCAATGACCTTTCACCAAAGAGTGCCTAAAATTCATATTTTTCTACTCGTTGACGTTTCTTACGCCATGCGTAGTTACCTAAATGTCAAAACAATTGAAATATCAAACAAACGTACCAGAAGAGATTGTTATATTGTTCAAAGTATTTTATTAAACCTAAATATAATATAATATACACCAATATTTAATCAGGACCTAAAGAGTTTTAATCGCATACCTCGAATGTTGTCGTTATTTCCGGAGTCGTTGAACTCTTGAGCAATTTGGCGGCGAATTTGTGGTTGACGAGACGCGTCAACTCTAATCTGGTGCTTGTGTAGCTGTTTACGGTCTGGCCGCCTGCACTAGCGAAATGCATCCTACCCTTTGAGTCGATTTGCGTCATTAATTCGTTAGTAATAACCACCTGAAATAACGTTCCAAAAAATCCCATTAAAAACTTAATCACTTTTACTATCTATTAAAAACAATGATGGAAATTTGAAACGTATGAACACATCATATAAAATGTATAACATTTTAATTTTCAATAAATTCAAAAAATCATTTTTTTCAAGATTTAAATTAAGAATTCTCCAAAATTTGATAAATTATCATAAAATTTGTAAAACATGAAGAAAATTTCAAGAGCTTCAAGAACTTCTATTATGAATTTTAAGGACCTTTATAAGTAACTAACGTTTTTAAATATATTCTATGTATATAAACTTCTATAATATATAAAATATTCTTCGTAAATACCATAAATAAATATAGAAATGACTAAAAACATTAAAGAAATGATAGTCATTTTGATATTGCGTTCGAATCAAGGGTGAGTGTTTCAATTATTTCTTGCCAACCGCGTATTTCCGTTCGTGATACTTTGTGACATGCATGAATAATTTGTAGATTAAGTATAAATTATAATAGAAATACGCAAGTAACGTATACGTTTACGGTCGTTGTTTATACTACTCAAATTAAAAGGTTTTAATGTATAAAGGTAGCTTAATTTAAAAAAAATTGATTTTCAAATTTTTGCTACCTCATTTATGACAATTTTTTTAAAATTATTTGATCGTATTTCGATACGAATCAATAATAATACATTTTGGACAGGATGACAGATCGCCGCGAACGTCAATTAAAAAAATATACATGTGAAATCTCGATCATCAACGAATGTGATTGTACCTAACACTCGCTTTGCTCGATCGACAATCTTCACACTCGGGAAAATCGATTATTTCGCCCTTGCTAATTAATGTAAGATTTTTGGTTGGAGCATCTTTTGACAAGGCATGAATAAAAACCTTTATATACGTACTTTTGACCATCATTGTGGTCCTCTCGATCTTCAGAAATCTTTTTATTTAAACTTACAATGCCAAAAATAGAAAAAAGAGAAAAAATATATATAATATAATGAACCTTCACCAATGTTTTTGCATACAAAATTGTAAACAAAACAAAAATTATAACAAAATATTTTTCAATTAATATATTCTTACCTATTTAAAAAAAATGATTGATGTCTATAAAAATGAAATAGTGAGCCTTTTTTTTAATTGATAATTTAACAAACAAATGCAAAAGTAATAAAATACTGGGATCAACTGTCTAAGATGTTCAAATTTACACATCAGACTAATATATATTAAATTAATTTAGTGTACAAACATCTTACAATAATATAATCTGTATGACTGTATGGCAATATGTAGTATCATTTTTGAAAAAAAAAAAAAAACAATATGTGTTTGTAATTTAAAATTTATTAATGATTATTTTAATGTCCTTATATTGTTTGAAAAAAAATTATTTTTCAAACATGTGTTCGGCTAGTGTACTATTTTTATATTTATAATATCACAAATCCACTTTTGGACTTTCTCACTTTTAATTTATGTACAAATAAATCGGCACTGTTAATGTCCCGCCAAATGAAAAATAATCAAACGCAATTTATTATCTTTTCTGTGTTTCTCTAATTTTATTTGTACGGTTATTAGTATCCGTGTTTATTCGATTTATTTTATAAGGGGAAAAATACGAAATTCGAGATAATGTAAAAAATTAGAAGTGAATACTAATTAATATTAATGTTATTGAAGGAGATAATGATTAATTACTCTTTCTCGTTTGTGGGTCTACTACTCCGAAATTAATGACTCCGAAATCTAGACCGACCACATTTAACGATAAATATGCTATATATATATATATAGGATAGATTAAAATCAAATCAGTTCTAATTAAATACAAAAAAATTGTTCATTTTTTTAGTTTTTGATTTAGCTCTAGGAACTGATAGGCAAGAGATATGAGGTCACATATCGCTAAAATATTTAAATGTATTAATATTTAAATTTAAGAGTAAAAATGAAACTTCTCTTTTAAAAGAATGAATTTTCACTCTTTCTAGAGTGATTCGAAGTATTGTCGCTCTAAAAAATTTAAAGGGATACCAGCAAAAAAGTCCTTATTTCTGAAAGCCTTTATACAAGAATTTAAATTATATTTAAATAAAATAAGTTATACTCACAGCTATGTCGTTGTTTATAGCTAGCTCTTGCAAACATTGTAAAATTTCATCATAATATTTGATTCGTTGAGACGGTTCCACAATGCAGCAATGCAGAGGTAAAGATAAACTATCAACGATAATGAGCCGTACCTGAGTAATGAAAATTTCAAATGTCATATAAATAATGTACATTTACATATATTTATATTTATATATGCATATTTTAAATTAGAAAAATACAAACTCGCTCATGCCCTTTTTGTATTTCTAATGCCGTTTTTAAACTTCTAATGATAGCTAACAATTCATTAGCACCTCGTGGAAATACTACTGAAATTCCATCCAATATTTCATCTTCGTTTAAACGATAATCTTTGTAATGAATCTTGTATCCTTTAATTATTTCTGTAAACATATTCGTATCTCAATTATGTGAATATTCTTCCAATAATATTGCATTAAAACATTTCCGAATATTAAAATGTAATAATAATTCTCTTTCTTTTCTGATATTTCTTAAGTGAAACAATCTTAACAGGTTTCTTGTGATTCAGAGTGACATTTATAAATAAATAACTTCAGTTATTAACGTTTCGGCCAAATGTTTAGGCCCTCTTCAGGTTTTTATTCTATATCCCAAAGGAAAACATTACAAAAAATAATACAGGTATTTTGATGACATATATGCGAATGTTACAATTATATTCTGAGAATGAATAAATTTTGAGAAATGAAAATGAAGAAATGATACATTTGTATCTTGAAAATAAATATATCTTGAAAAAGGAAAAAAGGAAAAATGTAAAAAAAAAAAAAAAAAATTTGTAATAAAAAGTCTATCTACTGTATAGGTGTAAAACCATTATTATAAAAAATTATATTATATTATATTATATTATAAAAATTATTATTTCCGAATATTATTTCATAAAAATGTCTCATATGACGAATGAAACGGAACGCTTATTCAAAAATCTTAAATATTATTATATATGAGATTGTGTTGAAATTGTAGTAAGCAACACTGCCTTTGAGATTTGTAAACAATAGAATCTTTTCAATACATATGATATTTTTGTCATTTACTCGCCTTGTTTTCATTATTTTTCACCCGAACTCCTGTGCATTTTGCAAGATCATAACGCCGATAACGTGAAAACTTTCATTCTATCTTTTATTTAATTTCTGTGAATGCTTTTTCAATAACTAACATCGTATAATAAAAAAATAATTGTTAATATTCGACTCTGTGTCTGTGAGAAAGCTCCAAAAAGGTAAACAAAAAATAATTTGGCGTCGGATGAGAAAAAGAAAGCTTTTCTTTTCATCACACCTTGTATACAATATTAGGAAAGTAGAAATGTATCTAAATTGGATGAAAAGGTAACGTAATAAGGAAGATAACATGCGATCAGTTTTAAAAAGTGGTTAAAAATATTTCTCTAAACGTGTTTCTGAACACGATGAACTACCCTAATAAATGTCCGAAGCAACTGGTAAAAAAAACAAGAAATATCAAGACACCTGATTATTCACAACATACTGATCTTTACTTTGTACATTATTAATATATACAAAAGAGCCTATTTTATATACATGGTAACTAAAATAAATTTAATACATTGTATCGATTATTGGAATCATAAAATGAATCATCGTCATGTTTGTCGTCAGAATCAGCATTATAATGTAAATCTAATTCACTACTATTTTTCTTGTATCTGTTCTTTCTTTTGCGTCGTTTGCTTGCATTCTCTTTATTATCAAATGCTCTACTAAATAGAACACGAATTGTTGACAAAAGTGAATTGAATAGACATAGAAGGCTTGGGGAATTTTGAAGAATCAAGCTGATGTAAGCATCAATATCATTGCGACTCTTGAAATTATTATACAAATTATATAGCAAGGTCCCATTGAATAATTCATCTGCTGCAACTTGTGGATACGGATACCCCAACAGCGCATTCAAATGCATACTATGCCTCAAGCAGCTTTGAAATTGTGCAAAGGCATGAATAATTGAAATATTATATTTTCTTGCATTCATTAAAAGATTTCTATCAATCTCAAAATTTGAAAGAAAAAATGGTACTGCTAACAAACAGTCCTCTTCAGTTATTTGGTTATAGGCTTCATAGATTGATAATGAAATCTGATTATTTATGGGAATCCTTTGATTTCTTCTCGATTGGAGCAATGCATCCAAATGTTGTCCAAATTTTCGTTGAAAATATGTCATTGAGCGGTGATATCCACCCTTTTTATCAACAACATTAAATAACATAGCAAAAAGCAGAGAGTATAAATGACAATTTGTTTGAAAATTTTTCTCCCCTTCCTTTAACCAATAATTGATAGCCATTATATACAATCTCCATTCTAATGGAAATTCATTAATCATTTGTGTTGTTATTCCAAGTGTTTCGTCCAATATTTTTTTCCTTTCATCAATTGAGATTTCTCGTAATGCAGAAAGTGGTGGATAGTTGCGAGATAATATGTGTTCATTATGTTCTAAAGTATATCTTTTTAAATTTCCATGTTCCCCTCTTGCAAGGTATTGTAATGGACTGTCTTCTTTCACATGTCCTGTTATCAGTAATTTATAAATTACATTAATAATTTTTAAACTTATCATTACAGTTGATGGATGCAAATAATCTTCTATTTGAACTGGACAAACATACAACTGACGGGTTATTATATCCATGAAGTATGAAGGGTAATTTGCTCCATTAAATTCTTCTCGAAACCAAGAAGGGACGACATTGTATATATTTTTTTCAATTTGTTTTTTAAATTTTATACTGTCTTCAAAATCACTTGCAGCATTTTCCCCTGATTCCTCATCGCAACTAATTTCTGATTCATCATCTCCCAAAGGTTCTTCTTTGACGGTCAAAGTTTCAAGATTTTCTTGAAATTTATATGGTTTCACTACTAATTCTTTCATTGCGTTATTAACAAATTGCTGAGAAAATCCTAAGGGTATCAACATATTTGGAGATAAAATGGCATATCCATCTATTATCATTTCCATTACTTCCAATACTTTTTTACGTCGTTGTAGAGGGAGTAGGCTTAACACTTGAGCAACAGCAGAATCTAAAGTATGCTTTCGTAGCCAGTTAAAAGTAGCTTCAATACGTCGCTGTTGTTGATTAAACTTTCGTTTTGACGCCTTTGATAATCTTAGATGACAAAAAAAATCTTTAAATGTACTTCGGTTAATATAATCATTTCCTAAAAGTATAGCAGCTAATGGCAAAACTGACATGTCTAGCCCAGCAAATCTGTTTAAGAGACTCTCAATTCTGTAAATCTTACATCGTTTAACATATCCATTTCCATCAGACTTTCTGTATACATTTTTTTCCAAAGTGTTAAAAGGAATATACATAGTACCATAGATATAAAAGTCTGAATCAAAACTTAATACAGGGCAATTTAATATTTTTGCTATAGATGCTATATCGTCGTCTGCTTCAAATAATGAACAAGAACAGTTAATGCCCTTTTGTGTCGCAACCTTTTTGAAGACCTCTTTTAATAGCAAAGGAAACATTTTTACTCTGTGTTGTTTAGCAGGATTATAATTTGAAGCAGTAGATAATCTATGTCTGACTCTGTGGGAAATAGTTTTCATTTTTTTTTCTTCTGCGCCACCATCAATTATGATCAATGGTTTTACATCACATCGCAATAATTCATCAAGAAATTGAGATACAGCAAATGCATATTTATCATAATCACCACCGAAACAACAATTGCACTTTGCTTCATGAACGTATATTTGTGATGCTAAACTATTTCCATCTATAACCAAATAAGTGTCATGCAACTCGTAATAGTGCAGATGCACATCCGAGTGTTGATTGATATAAGTTGTTAAGCCAGTTATTCCCATTTTTATTTCATAAAAATGTAACTAATGAATATAGTTTATATATGGAAATAAGAGCACTTAAAATTAGAGATTGAACTTTTCATTGATGAATTTTTCTTGATCTTGTTTGTATATGTAAACTACACAGTCGTATCTTTATATTTTGTTAATACAACGAATTGGACATCGTTACAATCGCTCACGGACGGCAGTATGTATATTGTATACACATGTAGATAATATTTCATGGGTACCATTTACATTGATACAAGTGTTGAATATAAAAATAACTATGCATCCTATAAAGTTACCGAAATGTTCGAAAATCAAAATAAAATGTATACGTATACATATATACCTATTATATGTCCATATAAACATTCATTCGTATATCAATAAGTTTGCCTATGGACGTGTATTCCTGAAGTTCGTGAATTAATATGATAAATATGCATATGTATATATACGCATACATATAAAATACACATATGTACATATACCATGTGGATGTGCATATGTATTGTGCACTAGGGAAATTTAGAAACTTACAATATACATACGGACGACGTATACATATTTGGAATTTGGAATTTGGATTACAATACATATATTTAATATTCATAGCCCGACATAACGCACGTTTCATTATTAAACTAAAACTGCATTGTAATTTTTAAGCACATATACATATATAATCATATTTAAAAAAATTTTTAAAGTGATATACAGTGTTTGAGAAGAAGCATAATATAACATTCAAATATAATACAAAAACATAGAATGGAAGAATTGCACAATTTATTTTTTTATATAAATGTTTGCCACATATGCAAGTCTTTCGGAAAAGACTCACCTTCGTTAAAGCGATGTAGCAGTTGCAAGCTAATATCATATTGTGGTAAAAAACACCAGAAAAAACATTGGCCACAGCATAAAGATTTGTGCAAAGTTGTTTGCAAAATGTTTAATGAAGCAGGCCAAGGCAGTCTTTACGGATGTACTACGAATCTTGACATGGAAAGTTGGGCACAAGCCAAAATGAATCTCATGCTTGTTGTCGCTTTAAAATTAGGGAGGAAATTATTACCATATGAGGAACAAATTTTCAAATATCCAAGGACTTGTGCAATTTGTCACGAATCTGATGCAAGATTCCTGAAGGATTGTTTAAACTGTCCAAATTCTAGTTTCTGTCAGGAACATTACGAGAATTCTGTACATTGGGATCTCTGTGAATCATTCAAACTTTGTTTTGAATTGGATAATGCAAATGCGGCTCTTGGACACCGGGTACCAAGATGCTTAATTCCCTATCACTTAGAAAAAATAAATTTGCCTACGTCTATTGGATCTTATATTGAAATGTACACTCATGAAGATCGAACTTTAATAATTTCTGCAAAATACCAAGATGTTTACATTTCTGAATATTTAACAAGAGTATTAACATTGTTGTATGCAATGGAAAAATTAAAGTACATACCCGGAATTGCATTGACCCTTCATATCATTGGAGCAAATATAATAGAAGTTGCTAGTCTGGAAGCTTGGGAAACTCTTTTACATTGGTTTCCAACTTTGACGTTGTTAAAAGTTATTTTAGTTGGACCAGAATTCACTAGTCATAATAAAAACATACCACAAAATATATGTGACTGTTGTGTTGAAAAAGGAATGAAACTAGAAATAAATTTACATGGATGCACCTACAAAAATTATATTGAAAGCGAATGCTTTGTGAAGCCAGATATTATTATTGGTTACAATTTAGGATTATCTGAATATGAAGATATAGATTCTGCAAATGATGAATGGGCTGATTCATTATGTACGCTACCTAAGCAAACGTGTCCGTTTATTTTTACCAGTTATACACCTACCGAAGCTACTAGGGATCACGAGAGATTGTGCGCAGTTCTAGAAAAAACTGTAACTTATTTATGTTGCGAGAAAAATCCTTTCTCAAGTCGTAGGCCTCATCGTGATTATGAAACTGAAGGAGTATATTATCAAAATCAATACGTAACAATATACAAGGACTTAAATTAATGCATAATATTTTTAAGAGAAGATGGAGCATAATCTTAGACCGTGGTACAAATTATTTTGATAATGGTGACATAATTTAATAAGATTTTACCTTGAAGTCGCAAACAGGATATTGCATTTCTTGTGTCAATGTAAATAGCTCTACTATTCAACCCACCGTATTCTTTTTTCAGTCGAACCGAGACAGAAAGCTGCATACTACAAAGGAATTTTAATTATTTTTTGAAACTTTATTTGAGATAGAATAAAAGGTTTAAACTAACCAAATTTGAGTTTTTCCTGAATTTGGACCTCCAAATAATTGTGTTATTGATCCACATTGGAAGCCATTTCCTACAGTTGATATTATGTTATCAAGAGATGTACTGAATGTTGATATATGTCCTTGCGATTCTTCCTAAAATAAACTACATTTAGAAAAATCACAGAATATGAAAATTAAATTATAAATTCTACCTGCCAAGCGTCTAAAGCAGATATTCCAACAAATTGCTGTAATTTGTTTTTCAAATCAACATCAATATTGTACTTTTTCAATTCATCTATAAAACAAATTTCTGTATAAAGAAAATATTATTATTAATGACAGTAGCTGAAATTACCAATTTATTTTACCATAATTGTTTATAAGATCCTCGACAAATTCAAATCCATTTTTTTTCAGTTCCGTCACTAATTTTTGTGGTAACTCCAAGGTCAAACAGGAAATTGGACGAAAAAGCTTATTCATAATTTATATTTATATTTTTAATCCAATATAAAATATATATGTAAATGAGTATATATATATATATATGATTATACTAGAATATATACAAATTTTTAAATGTTAAGCTTTTAATAGTAGAATTAACCATGGTTAAATGCATTTAAGAAAACATATTATTGTACTTATAATAGGAAAGGACTTATACAGTTCAAATTAAATATATCCGAATTTTAACTGCTTTTATAACTATATGACTATAACTTGACTGTATTATTATACTTAAAACTTTACAATATAACGTTACGTGTGTATAATATGGATAATATGTTTTGTTTTCAAATTGTAATATAAAGCCATACATAACATATATATATATATATATGCTGTTTGTTATGTATGTAACCTATCCATGCGCATGTCATAGATATACGTCATACAAAATGCAAAGTGACACAATAACATCATGTGCGAATATATATATAGGCCGTTTTCCAGTAAACGTTTTCTAGCGTAAAATTTACTCCATATCCTCCATATATGAGTAGAAACCGTAGAAACAAGTAAAATATCACTATATAAATTTTGCCCCTAGACGTCTCTCATTGCTGATTTGAAATTGTAGCATTTTTCCATGGCTTGCAAATACATAAACGCAAAATCGTGGATATTATTTAAATGTTGATTTAAAAAATCGGACTTTTGGTCGGCGTAAAAGACCAGAAATGGCAAAAATGCTGTAATTTCAATCAGCAAAGACCGCAAAGATGGACGGCTAGGGCGTGGTTTACTCCAGGAAACGTTCACGGCGTTCACTGGAGAACGGCCACAGTGTATAAGTTAAGGTGGTTCTAAAGTAGAACAGTTATCGGCCGAGCTTTTCAACCATGAAAGTATGAATTAACAGGGATTGAAACGTATTTTCAAAATTTGGGCTTTGGAAAGGTGATTCTACATAACATATACAATCCTTAAAAAAATATCAATGAAATTGGTTCAAAATTAAACGAGAATTATCCGAAATAAATTATTTTCTCTTGTCAGCACCTAAAATAATTTATTTCCGATAATTCTCTTTTAATTTTGAACCAATTTCAGCGATATTTTTTTGAAGATTGTATATGTTATGTAGAATCACCCTTCCAAAGCCCGAATTTTGAAAAAATGTTTCAATC
>JAPYZR010001735.1:0-28844 GCA_030522945.1 Trichopria nigra
TTATTTTAATAGGTACCGAAATAGCGACTTTAGATACATATTATTTGTGATAGTATAATTAAAATTTCCTGAAGAAATTATTAATTGCATGGCAGGTTATAGAGATACAGGTTTTATAACAGATGATCGATTTTCTAACCTACCATTCAATTCTTATTTATTCTGTATTTATTTTTAATTGCTTCCAAGCAGCAGAATTTATCAAAAATTACTTATTTCGGTAGCCAATTTGAGAAATATTTTTCGTAAAACACAAGATTTTAATAATACTTTATCGGCGCGTACCACTTTATGAACCTTTTTAGTGACATCATCATGGTGTAATGTTTTCTTACATCATGGACAGCATAATGCAGAAGTATGAATCAATAAATATCTCAATTCATATTTTTTTATATATTCACTAAGATTGGCAACTTTTTATAAAAAAATTTTGTACGAAAAGTAGAGAAAATTTTGTTGAAGAAATTATTATTATTATTATTATTATTATTATTATTATTATTTTGCAATTAGTAAAATGGTTGCATTCGATTTGACTGATTTTATACTATTGTATTAGTCAAACATTGAACAACTAAATAAAATAGTAAAAATTCTACTAATTTTTCAGTGAGCGTGAGATCCAGTCAAAAACTGTGAAAATGATCATAATTTGTCGGTTATGATATGATATATGTAAAACGTTAAACCATATTTAATGTCGTTCATAAAAGTTTGATACAGAAGATAAATTTGAATATGACCTTTTACGAAATATCTTGTTAGTGTTAATTTTAATTTTGAATTAAATGTATTAGTGTGAGTTAAAACTGCATGCAATCTAATGACAGTTTCTTGTTCGGGAAATCGACGACTATGGACTCTTACTGAAAGCGCGAGCCTATGTTAAACAGTGGCAGGACTTTCTTCTCCCCAACGAGATACGTTCCCAATGAGAGTAAGAAAGACACTCTTATGCATCATGCTATCGTTGTCCTTTATATCTTCCGAGCTACCTGCTCTATATGTTCAGTAGGCTTTCTATATTTCGTGTACGTTCGTTGGTGAAATGTTCTTTACGAGTACATCAAATTAGGTTTGGTTTACAAGTATTGATATTATTGTATGTACAATTCCATGTACTTGTACATTATATTTCATGGAATATTCAATACGCTTCATGCAACTATACATACAATTTTAGACATCAGGTTCTTTTCAATCTTTACGTTAAAATTTCATGGACTCTTTTCTTAATATTGTTATACACATATTTATGAATGTGCATTAAGTTTAATGACAATGAAATAAAATTTAAAAAAAGGAACACGGAGATTATCGACAAAATTGTAACAAGTTATCGAGAAGCGAGTGTAGGTCGTATAGCGCGATCTCGAATTCACTATCGACGCTTGAGCGCTTTTATTATCGTGCGCGGTGTTAGTGGCCGCAGTTGCGCGGTCGGCGCGAAAGCAAACGGTGGCATTCCGTACCGAGGGGTTTTTCACTCCCATTTAGTCTCGAGTTCTCGCTCGACTCTCGTGACTTTCGGGTGTCGCACGACGCACAGTGTTCATCGGTTCGGTGCAATGACAGGGTTGCCGCAGCTGAACGAAGCTCGTATACCTGCAATGCTAAATCGAACCACTGTTTTGATTGTCGAACGCTTTGTTAGCGATGACTGATCACTCGATGTCGATAGCCAGTGATCGAGGAAGGAAAAGTGACAAAATCGAACGAACAGAATCGAGAAATCAACCTGGATGCTTTTTGGAGAAGCAGGACCTTCATCCATGGATTTATATATAGGATTCGGCTACTTCCTCGCGAATGATTTCCATTTTATCTTATAAATACCTGGCTGTTCTCTCGTGATCGCTCCACGTATTTCCCACTCCCTGATCGCGACCCGATCGCGTGCGATCGTTGACGTAAATCCTATCGCTATACACCGGCCGAACGAAAAAGTGAGTGGTTATATAGCTTCGTCGGAGTGTGCCAGCCGAGAACTCGCACTATACCGCGCTGATCCAACGAGGGGATCATTGACGTGCCTCAAGTTTTGGACCAGATCTGGGATTAACTGCCTAATATAATTGACTAGCGTGCGGGGCTTCCTATACATTCTCACGAACGTTCCCATCGATCGGACGCTGCGCGCCACGACGCCCCCTTCGCGTGCCTTCCTTCCTTCCTTCCTTCCTTCCTTCCTGCCAGCCAGCAGCCTGCCTGCCTGCCTGCGAACCAGCTCGTCAGCCTGTTCACTTCTGCCCCACCTACTGGTCCGACGAACTATTACGCGCCACGTCTGAAAAATCGCTCCTCCTTTATTGTCGCTCCACTCAATAAATCGGCGTCCATAGGTCGCCGACACTTCCAGGATCGGGGACAAGGAACTACCGAGTACTGGCCGCGATGACGTAGGGACCTATTGCCAAGTTATTCGAAGGATGGACCCAAGATGTGCCGCAATTTCTTTCGTCGAGTTCGGAAAAAGATGAGGTCCTGAAAATTAACTGATTAAGCGAGCCTGCACACTTTCGTAGCTTTTCGAAGACGAGATAGAAGTTAACATGTTCTGTTTTCAAAGTCCTTTTTCTCGCGTCACCAGAGGGGGATCGAGTCCGATGACGGGCAAGACGAGTTCGAATCCGGTCACCGCGTCCGTGTCAACGTGCTCGGAAGAAAACAGAAGAGGGTCGGAGGCAACCAGCGAGGGTTCGGCGTCCTCGATCAGGTATATCGACCAACGGTCCATATCTGGAGGTAGTAGTACAGAAACTCTTCCCGGCATCAGAGGCGATTACCTGGACGTCGACCCGATGTCACCTGGCCCGGAAACTCTCACTTCGCCTGCTATCATTTACCCCAACGATGACAACACAACGGTTATTGACATCGAGGAGAACGGCGTGCAAAAGGATGAAGACAGTGGTAGGTGGAAAGCTCGAAGGAAGCTGATGCTCAAACTCGAGTCGAACGATTCGTCAATCTCGAGCGCTGGAGAAGTTTTTAGTTCGTCGACGTCGCCGTCGACTGCCAGCGACTCCACGCCATCGTCGTCTTCGAGGAATCAGGAGGACCGAATTCAGAGAACCTCGTCGACAGCAGCCACATTGAGCCTCTTCGTGCCAAGCATGGAGAATGGATTCAGCGATGTCGACGACGATGACGAGGACACCTGCAACCTACAGACCGAAACCGACGAAGTTTGTTCTCTACCTTCGAGCCCAGCTGCTCCGCCGTCAATCGGTCTGACACCAGCTATTCCCAGTGTGAATTATTATGGTTTCTTGTCAGTAAATGGAGGAGCAATGCGGCAGGAGTCCACGAGCACGAGTTCGCCCCAGCTGTCGTCTGGCACGAGATCTAATTCTGGTTCGCCTCCCGCGACCCAAAAAACGAAACCATTCGCAGAGGAGTGCGATAAAGCGCTTTTGAAGCCTGTCAGCTTAGAGGCAACGGGTTCCCTACCGGTGGCGAGATCTTGTCCGAACCTCGAGAGGCAAAGTGCGGGGTGCTCTTCGGCTAGCGGATCCTCGAGTCCGAGCCCTAGCCCTGGTCCGGCTGGTCCGAGATTTAAGCCTCTCGAGGAGGGCGATATTCAAATTTGTTACTTGAATCACGCGAGAACCCTTGTCAGCAAGATATTATCTAGCAAATTTCTCAGGAGATGGGAGACTCACCATCTGTACCTCAATGACGCGTGCCTGTCTTCAAAAACGGTTAGTATTCAATGTTGTTGACATTTCAATGTTCAAAAACACGCAGATCCTTTTTTTTTTAATTAATTAAAACTTTATTATCGGTAAATATCAATTGCAATTTTTTGTATTTTTATTTTCTTCACTGCGGGAACTTCAATTTCTCTCACTGGAAAAATTGGAATCATCTTATTTATCAATTATTTTCAAGTACAAAATGGATGACGCTTCGTGCCAATAATATAGTATATAGTTTACGGGAAAATATTTATTTTTAGCTCCATTTAGTTTGTGCCCTTTATAAAATTATGCAAAACTGGTAAATTCGAAATATACGTATTTTATCTGTGTAATTCGATTTTTTCTCGATCTTGCGTGAAAACACAATGTAATTTCCGAAACGAAAAGGAAATTATGCTCGTAGTCATATACGTCATGAATTTTGCGATTGCGATAATAACTGTGACGAAATTAGTGATATTCAAAATCCAGATAATTCTGGAGATTCAAATGCAGGATCTGATGCTGGGTAATTTGATGACGGAAATAATAAATATTACGAAGGTATACTGAAGATGTTTTCACAATACTCATGCAGACAAAAGTCGTATTATATAATGTCGATTTCTATAGAAATTATACAGAAAAAATACGTATTTTTCCCAATTTCCACAGTTCATCACTATTTTCAAAAGAGTAAACTAAATGGATCTAAAGACAACAACTATTTTGTCCAACCAATTTCTTTATGGTTATAATATACGTTATACATATTATATATTATTATATATAATATAAATATAATATAATATAAATAAAAACCAAAATTCGTTATGGACTTGGAAAAAATCGATAAAAAATGTTTCCAATTTTTCAAATAGAATCAATTCTGCCCTCGCCAATCTGAAGAGAGAATTTAAAAATAGTAAGATAAATTCATTTCTTCATGGTATTTTTTCCTTTTCAGATTTGGTAATGAGACTCGAAAAACAGTTAAAAATTCCGTGCTTTTGGGCGTTATATAATAGGATCATTTATCAATTTTTGACTATTCATAATAATAGAATTCTTTTTAAAGTATCACGATTCATGTTTTAACATATTTGGTTCCTTAATTAAAGGTTAGATTATTTTCGTTTTCAATTGTTTGATAGAAATTGAAGATGTTGTCTTGATTGACCCTGCAAGCACAAAAATTAATTGTTATGTAACGTACATAAAACATGCACGTGTATATATATATATATATATACAGTGTGTGTGTGTGTGCGTGTGTGTAAAAGTTATATTAAATAAATATTACGTAGTGACTGTAAATCTGCTATATTTGTGTTTGATGGGCAACGAATATCGAAATTCTTTATCGAGTTTTATTTCGGAAAAAATGGATGTGACATTCACATCAATTGAATTGTTTAAAACTATCTTGAGTCGTCAAGAACGGACGATCCAACAATTAATACTGAACACACGGTGAAAAATTTCATTGAAAATTTTACTATACCAGTTTGCGTTATTTATAAGGATATACTTTCTTCATGAATGAAATTGCCGTTATTTATGATAAAACCAACTATATTTTAAATGTGTACTATAGGCTCACAATGGCAAATACTACAAAAAATTATCAAATGCCATTCACAATAGACAAAGTTTAGTAATTAAATTATCGTCCCATATTATTATTAAATTACAATTATCATTAGCCAAGCTTTTAATAAATTTCGTTTAGAAACTAATAATTTTAAAAATCGTTTTGTTTATATTTCAACGTAAGACAACAAATACATTGTTTTAAAGTTATGGTTCATTAAATACAAGTTATTTTATGATAATTCTGAGATTATCGGTATATATGATGAAAAATAAAGAAAGGCCGCGCCAATAGATTACTGAAGAATGTTATGACTGTGAAATGTCGAAATTTTGAAAATGATGTGTTGATAAAATAAACAACGTTGGGCGTTGCCATCACCTTTAATCTCGGTGAAGCAGAAATAAATTATTTTTCAAAAATTATCGTAGCGAGGATTAATGACAATCCTTTAAATTTGTTGATATACTTCGGCCGCAATAACGTCGTCATATTTACGACGGGTTTGTGTAAATAATTACATCTAATGATACCTATGTAATTCTTTTATAGGTATTGTTAAATGGACTGATAAAAGGAATAATTTAATAATAATAACAACAATAATAACAACAGTAATAATAAAAATAGTAATAACAATAAATGAACGACTGAAATGTTTATTTACAAATATTGTAAACGAAATCGATTATCTAGGTGCGTAGAGGAACAGAATAGTATTTTTCGTATCAAGGGCGCAAAATGTCTTTTTGCGCCTCGAGAGCGATCGTGGTCCTCCCGGTCGCTCGAGGGTGCATAATGTTGCGCCCGACATGCGAACGTTATTTTTTGTCACAGCACGCGCAAAATGCAACATATTTCTGTGAACCATGGGAGGGAGGACGAAGGTGGGCAGGGAAGGAAGGGGGGGGGGGCAGCAAAATCGCATTTTGCGCCTACTGTTACAAAAAACTTAATACCTCGTTTTTAAGCATTTCCGAAAATATATGAATAAGAACATATTGAGTCGTGCGTCACGTACCAATAGTACCGGTTCTGTTTCAACAATAAAGTAAGAATATTTTTGTCGCTTTTCACGTAAATACAATTTATCTCAATATCATTTTAATATTCCACGTCGATTGTCTGCGTCCATAACATTCTTTGTAATAGATATCGATTTACTTGTCACGACATAATTGTTTAGAATAATAATTTGTCATTGCGGATTCTTAATGTTAGTTTTGAATGAAGTTTCGTTCAGTGTACTTAACTCCAATTTTTTTTAAGGTTCGTATAATTACGTATTTTGATGTGATGATTGTGAAACTGATAGTAAACACTGACGACTAGCTCATGGTCATGGTAGCAACTATACAAAACGCGGATTTTTCAAAAGTAGCTTAACCAAAGCTGTCACTCGGATTCACTACTTTTTTCGTTATGAGCGCATGAAAGTATATACGTGAGTATATTTGCATATTGATAAGAACAAATGAAACAGTTGCATCGGATAAAATTTTCAAGATAAACTTATTGACGTAGTTTTTTTCCTGAAATTTCTTGAGGGTCATTTGTGAACATGGCCATCTATGGTAAAAATTCCAAATATGGCATTCGTCAGTGATACATCGAAATTGTGGAAAAATAACAAGTGGCGTTGACAGCATTGCCCTCCCAAGTATTTCAAAATCCATCCCGCTTGCACGATACAACGTGGTGTTTTCTAAACATAGACTGCTTAACTCTATTTATACACGTGGAAGAGTTTTATGCACAATCTACATTTGTCACTCGATTGATACTTTCATTCCGTCGATCAGGGGATATATATTAAAGCGCGTAGTCGTGAATCGATGCGAATCGAATTCCAATTTGACGCCCACCCGACAATGCCCGGATACAGCAAGTTACGGCGTTGTAGGCTTCGACGATTCCGGCATTCGTTCGTTGTGGAACATACCTTTTGTCAGATTATTGTTACGTCAGTGCAATTATGAGAAAAGGGCCAATTACTCTGCGAGGTCGCGGCATGCGACCGGCCCCACTCAGCAGGTAACATTGCTTCAATATCGCTGCAGTCTTTCAGTGTGATATATATGAAATTAAAATATTGCAGAAATATTTGAATAATATTTCTCACAGATATAATTGCATCAAGATTTCATAAATATTGAGCCTATGTATGTCTCTGACTAACATCACTGAGATATTATTGCTATATTGCATTGAGATATATCTTAATGTAATATTGTTGAAGTATTGTGGCATATTTCAAGGCGACTTACCGCGGTGATATATTACTGACATATTACAACAATATTATGCTGCAATATATCATCGAGCAGGATTACTGAAATATATTTCAGAAATATTATAGCGTGAAATATCTCCGTGTAGTAGTAATACTAAAATATTATGGCAATATCACGCAATTATATATATATATATTGTTATCTAATGTTACTGAGATATTATACAGCAATATTTGAAGGTTATATATCTCCGTATTACATAAATGAGATATTACGGTAATATTTCGTTTTCGATTCATCCCAGTGCAATATCAGAGACTATTAGAGCGTGTGACAATAATACAAGATATTACAATGTATATCACAGTTGTACATAGTGATAAGGATGGCGATTATCATCCTGTTGATGAAGCCAGTAGTGAATAATGTTGACGACAAGGATGCCAATGGCAATGATGATGATAATGACAATTCTGATCGTTACTACAAAATAATCACAAAAGGTGATTACCGGATTCAAAATTAATTCTGAAATATCTACCGTGAAATGTTTCCTATTAATGTGTATCTTTGTAAAAGAATGTTTATTTTAGTTCATGATCTTAATTGTTCGATCAGCAATCCTAATATCGAAAGGTATACGCACATATCGGACATTCTATCAGGACAATCGGATTGGTTCTCTAATAAAGATTAATTCAGAAATGAGACGACAGGTCAGATGAACAGCCCTACTTGAATTAGATCCAGCAGCTATATGAAAAGGACTACATTTGCCCCTAAAAATGAATTTATTCGGTAAATTATTCTTACTTCAGATTATCTAATTCGGAGTTTTAACAAATTCGAAGGAATCTTAGATCATTTATAATGCAGTTATTAATATTCATATGCCTTAATTAGGTCTAAGCAATTAACGAGGGTCAATAATGTGTGGCCAAATACGTGCATAATCGCCAATTGGAAAGAAATAAAGTGATAGATTATCACACGCGGTTCTATAATTATACATTTATTTAGAAAACTACGTGTGACTCCACTATAGAAACTCAATAGATGAAACAATAAAACAATGTTACAAAATTCTCGAGTATCACGATGAAATGGGCTTTCAATAAGTATATAGTACGTTTTATTAATACCGAAAATGAAACCCTGCTATACCGAGCGCCTGTTTACTTTTCTAGGTTTCCGGGTTATCACCACGTTCTTTCTAGTTTACTCGTCTACATTTCACACACACTCATTGTTAGACAGCATACCTGCAATGATGAAGCAAGCTACAATATTTGTGAAACGTCCGATGGCAAGTAAGATACACACCCTATAACTCGTGGACTGAAGCCGAGAAATTAATTCGATCGATTATATAATATGATGATAGATGAAAGTTATAGCAGACGACGAAAGAATTTACCGAAGAGTGACTGTTTTATAAAGTGTTCATGAACTTTATTGCAAATATTATTTTATTTAATACATCAAACGAAAAATTATTTACGATATTACTTATGATCATGGATTTATATACGTATTTATTCACTATATCGAACATTTTATCAAGAAAGATTTCTTGTACCGTCCTATTATAATAATTTATAAAACGCGACATATTTTTTTTTTTAATTTCTACCTTATTTATTGGTATGTAGAAGGATTTAAAATTGACTTCAATGATTAAATGTTATCATGTATTTAGAATGTGTACCTGCACTTGTTTTTTTGTTATATTTTTTAGAGCATAAACATATTATTTAAATGAGTCTTCGTTTAAAGACTAATTAAAGTATAGTGAAACGGTAATAAGAATTTCACGATTTTTTTTTTCATTTGTTGAGAGAACAGTGGAAATCTTCAAAAAGACACCGAGGTGGGCTCTTTTGTAGTGTGGGATTTTTACTCACTAAAATCACCAAACCCTGTTCTTCTTGATCATAATATCCGCGGAACCGCATTTGCATTACTTCAAGGAGAGACCATTTTCTCACCTACTACAACGCCATCTAGTTGGTATCTCAGATCTTGCCATCTACGGCATTTAAAATGTGTATGCTCTACGTCGTCAGAAGGACAATCTTTCTATATACGCAGGTTCGGCTGTTCGCTTTTTTCATTTCGTAAAGGTAGTCGAGGAGTCTACGAGTTCCATCTTTCTTTCCATAGTCTCCACGTGACTTCTCTGCATGTATGCTTGATTTGAGCTTTCTCTATGCCTTCCGTTATACCCTCGAATATTCTTGTTTTTTCGCCTGCGAGTAGCTCGATGGAAATAATATCTGCAACCACTAAGACCGCAGTTTTCGATACCGTGTGGTAGGAATATGCCACTCCCGATGCTGATCTTCTTGGTACTCTCGCCATCATCTTTCTATATACTTCTTTCTTTGAATCATCCATGCAGATTTCACTGGCTTGAAATATTACTGATTATGTGATAGACACCTTGTAATCTACGTTTGCTCTGTCTTAAGCCCTTCACTTGTTCATAAGCCTACTCAAGGCCGTGGTCATGGCTGATGCTTTCTCGGTTACCTGTTTGATGTGTTCGCCGAAAGTAAGCTTCCTATCCAGAGTAATCCCGAGATACTTTACTGCGTTCTGGGTTTGTATGGCCTCCGCCTACATAGACATTTCCAGAGGGATCCGCCTTGATGAGATCACTATTGTTTCTGTTTTTTTGGTTGCTAAGCACAATTTGTATTGCTTCATCTAATCGTTAGTTCTCAGTATTACCACTTCAGTTTCCTTTTCGTTCGACTTATGTCGCAGTCATGTGTAACTACTGCAATATCATCAGTGTATCCAATCAAATGTGTATCATCAGACATCTCTATCCGGAGTAGTCCATCGTAAAAGATGTTCCATAATTCGTGTCCTAAAATGGAGTCTTGGGCAACAATGCTGACATTTCTCTCCTCCTCGTTAACACCTCAGAAAAGTTAACATGATATATTTGACGAAAAAAGCTTATTGTTTTCTTTACCCTAAAGCGTCAAAAAAGTTTTTAAATATTCAGTTTCTATTGCACCATATTTTATACGCCGTATAGAATTTCAATCTAATAAAGTGACTCGGATTCGTGTATATTCGTCTATACTCGTGACCGATTTTTACATTAGAATAAATACGTAACATATCGCTCGTAAGTTTCACGTTGCGGGACAGCCTTTGTATTGTTATATTGCGCAATGTTCTAGTTTTAACAACTTGCTTTGTACTGGAAATTGCACAGTATACTTGACGAGTTTTAAAATTCCGGACAAATCTCATGTAAGCTTTGGAACGACATATTTGAAATTTTGAAAATACAAATATTACTAATTATTTTAATATACTCGATAAATAGCAAACACAAATATATACAATATGTATGAGAGTATACTGTTAAAAATTGTATGCTTTTCGACAATAACAAACATTCCCATATTTTAAGGACATTTTTGCAAAACACTTTATCCACTTATCAGCATCTGTTATTTTCTGAGTATACGCAATTAAGATAACGGAATGACTAACCTTCGGATCGAAAATGTAATTGTTATACTAATTGTTATTATTTTTTATGTTTGCTTAAAATATGCAAAAGTCATTTGTTTGGCTCAATAAAACTTACGATTTTTATGTTGGTATATATTGACGATTTAATATTAGTAAAATTCCACTTCATTTAGAAAAATACATTTATTTCTGAATTTGATCAACAATTCTATTTTAATCATTAAATATATTATTGAACGAATTATAATTTCTAATTTTTTACTGATTTAAGTTTGTATAATAAATTCGAGCAATTTCATAAGGTAAACGTATCAATGACTGGACGTGAACCTATAGCTGGGCAGCTTAATCAATTTTGACATTCGTTTATAGACATAAGGAACATTGATACGGTTATTCAGCTTAAACATTTATTGAATTAATATTTGAATAAAATAATAATTTTGACATGATTATCAATACCAAAACATACATATATAGCATGGCACTACATACCTTAAATGTACAGTCATCTCGTTAATTCTGACGATTAAATTTGTACAGAATAATATTTGTCACATTTTCATCGTTTATTTTTAATTATGTACTGATATTTTTTATATTTATTTAATAAACTAATTTCTAATTACGACGATACTTTCTTTTTTGTAATTTTGTAATTCTTATTGTCGATAACGCTATATATTGATCAGAAAGTAAACGTGCTTCATCTTGTATTCTTTCAATGAATGTCTTAATGTCTCATGAAATATTGCCACATGAAATGATACCTTATTATAATTCTTAATAATCATCGTAATAGTTCAAACAAACATCAAACAAATCAAACAAACGTACGTGCTTTTCTTCATGACAATAAGCAAAATCTCGTTCAAGATTGCTCAAGGAAATCTAATCAATAGTATACGTATAAGGGGAAGAGGTCTAATCCCATGTGCACGAGGGAGACTAAAAGAGTATAAGTCAAGGGTCGCGAGAATTTAGATTCTACGACCCTCTATATATAGGGTTGATATTGTTAACTCAATATATACAATCTCCGAAATGTTTGTTTTCAATGTTTGCTTAAACTATTTATTAACTTTTCTTAGCTCTTTAGAACAATTGTGATCACAAACACAGAAAAATTATGGGATCTGAAATACCAAAATTCCAAAATTCTACGAAAAAAATAGTTTTTATTTTATATTTTATCGTTCTTATTTTATTCTTGTGTTGTGTAAATTATATTCTAATAATGATTTCCTGAAGCATTATATATTTAAGATATATATGCTGACTGATTGCATATCATATATGATCAAAATTTATATATAAAACATTTGCAAATAAGCGACGGGCTGGGGGAAATGACGTAGGTTGGGATTCCATGTATTGAAATGGCATAAAGAAAAATCAAATCTGTTTGTATTACAGAAATATCATAGCGTCATATTTTTAGATATATTTCAAGAACACTAAAATACTGTAAATTCAAACAAACGGTGATGGGAATTTATCTATTACCAGGCACTAATTAAATTATGTGCATGTTATGGGAATATTTTAACAAACATTTTTTTTGTCCATAATTTATTAGAATTGAACATTAGTTACCTACAGCTGATATCAGATAGCCAAAGCTCTTTTGTCAGTAGCTTAAAGTAATAAGTTACCGGAAAATTTGAAGCGGCCACGCCCACGAGTTATATCCTAATAGTCAACGGAATTTGACAACCTTCAATGATGAAACAACGTCAAGTGACGAATGAATATAGACTTTTATTATATATCACAACAATTATCCTGCAGTTTTATATGCATATAATGTCACTTGTTTACATTAGAGTGTCTAAAGATCACGAAATGTGATTGAAATCTACTTCGAATGTTTATTAAAAAAAAAAAAAAAAAGAGCTTAAACTTTATAAAAGCGAGATTTGTATGAAAGTTTACTGTTCTACATAACTTTTTTATTGATATTTTTCGACTGATTGCAGTTCCATTTTAACAGAATGACATTTCACTCTATTGAATAATTTTACGTATCAATGACTCAATTTCGGCCCTGAAGGTTGAAAGGTATCATTTAAAATTCTTGTAATATACGTATAGTTGTACATTATTACTGAAACTCGTGTAGTGCAGACATTGAAAAAAAAGAAAAAAAAAAAAAACATTTTTTTAAAATTCAGAATATAAAATTTTATTTTTGCGACTGTCGTAATTAATTTAAGAAAAATTAACTAATCTGTATCGAGTATAAAGGCTGTATTTATTTTGAATTTTGCATTAAGATTCAGAATCGTTCATAACATTTAATAATCGAGGAATGAGACCTGGTGTTCTGTTTGAACATTTCGTCTTGGTTAGGAAATGATCAATAACTGTTTAATAGCTCTAATAATATCCTCACATCTAGGCTTACTAGGAGAGTTCTAATTCTGCTGAATAACTCTGCTATGAATATCGATGATGAGAATGGACATGTAGGAGTTCAATAGTTCCAAAAAATAGTTTATATTTATATAAGTAGCGAAAGTTTAACAAATGAGACGTAGGATATAAAGCTTATACAATTTGTTATGCGATCAATTTATGTCGTGATCGTTTGTTGTAATTTATATGGAACAATGAATTTATATCATTGACAAGAATCTATCCATAAATAAGTTTTATCAACTAGTTCTAGTTTATAATATGAAGGTGGTGGTATGTATTTTTATGAGTGTATATTTTGTTTTAAAGTACTTAACCGTATTTTATTTGAATTATATATCAAGTTGACATATAGATACACAGTGGGAAATGGCTCACCTGGACAAAACAAATTATTTAATTGCCCCAATTTCTGTCACCTTCTACGATAATGACTAACATATAAGTAGGTGATAAATATTATCATTTTTTCTTACGCGTCTTTTTGTTTAACATGATAACAAGCCAGAATTATCAATGCCATTTAAATTAAAGACAGAAGATTCTCGTAAATTGATAATAAGGTAATTTTTTGTCGTAAGTACAAAAGCCATAAAAATAGGCAATGTTAAACGTACAGTAAACGTGCACTATAAGTGTAGACGAAACTACGACTTCTTCTCAATGACTACGTAAGTATTTTGCGGCTTTCAGCTGATTTTTACTGACACAAATTCTCGGGGATACGATATTCGGCTATTGGTGAATTTACGTCATACTCGTCTCAGGGAAGTTTTGTTGACTCTTACTCGTCTAATATAAACTTTAGTCGAATTTTGACTTAATTGATTCAATGAAGCAAGGATTGTTAAGCGTCGATTTTGTGATTTTTGACTCATTATCAGATAAGTATAATTGAAGTCGATTTTATTTATTAACATCAATGGCACACTTTTAGTTATCGCAGATATTTAATTAAGACATTTAATTAAGAAATCCTTTCCTTTAATTACTTTGTTAATCTTGCTGAGGCCTGATTAAATTTTGCTAAAATTGTCCATTTTCATTTTTGTTTAATTGACCTGAAGTTTCAGGCTGAGTGGTTGACGTTCAGTCATTTGATTATATAAAGACCCTGACCACAGTTTCTTTATTGAAAAGTTCAAAGTCAAATTCACGGAATGTCTTGAGCATTCACACACTACAAAATTTTTTCGAATTGCGGTCAATCATATCGTAAATTTCCTGCCATAGATTTTTATCGGTCAAAAGATGATTAATTTAAATAATTTTGAATTGTTTCTTAAGAACATATATATATCAATATTCAAATAAATTTATAATGAAAAAAATACTTATTGTATAGTTTTAATATCACAAATAAAAAAATTCGTCGCAGTTATGAATTTAACTATATCGAGAATTTTTTCAAATAGCGACGTTTACTATTTTTTCTAAAGATACCTATACTTGAGTTTTTAATTTTGAACCAAATTTTTGTTAATACAAAACTCAGAATTGTAACTACGCACATAAAATTAAATCATTTTTAATATTTGCAAAGTTAACGTAAAAAATCACCAATTCAATTTTTTTTATATTATTAAATGGAACCATTCGTGACTACTGGCATTAAATGGATATCGTGTAAAGGAATCTAAAGTTGGTTTTCTTGAACTGATGAATGTAGTATTGAGTGAACGGACGAAGAGACTATCTATAGTGCAGATCACAATGCTTACTCCAATTTGAAGAGACTAAATCGACACATATGTTTTAATTTAGAAACACACGTCTATAAATAAGCGATGAATTAAGAAAGTTAATTCTACATATAATAGTAGCATTTATCATTTTCTTATTATTTTGCAAAATTCGTGCATTAAATCCAAACCTAAAAAATTACTAATTAAATGTATTATTTATAGAAAATGTGTATTTAAACATATGTATAAGCTAATTAATGCATACATCAAAATCGACAGAAATACACAATTCCAATTGTATATAGATAGACATACACGCATAAACTATATATGTTTTACATATTAAGCATGTATTCTTTCTTCAAGCGAAACGTCGGTTACTTACTTGTATATTTATTGTACTAGAAAATATAATTTGTTTACTTTAAAAAGAGGTCAAGAACATTTTTATCTTTCATTGCACTACTTTCATAGTAATGTACTCTGTACTGTCTATTCAAGTATAAATGTTTTGATGATCATTAAACAAGGACAACAACTAATAAGTAGATAACACTATTTCGTCAATACGAAAAAAAGAGCATTTCAAAATTAAAAAAAATTATTTTTATACGACTGTACGAAACTTGACTGAATGTTTCAATTGAAATAACAAAATAAAAAGATCGCTGTTGACATATATTTGGTACCGTTTGATGTGCAGACGGTATCAAAACTGTAGCAATATTATCAAGAGGTGTCACGAATTAAGATTTTGTAATATAAAAATCAATTGATAAAATCAAAACACGAAGTCTTTGTACAGGCAACAATATGGTGAAAACCTATTAAATCTTATCGTTAATTAATATCTAAACTTCGTCAAATTTTATTACTTCGTAATCATAATAAAACACGTAAGGCCTACGACGGAGAAAATGTCCAGTATTGTACATTAGAAAAGTGTCGTTTGAGTGACGTCAAGGCAAGAAAATAAATAATACAAATCTGTAGCAATTCTTATCATTAACGTTCAAAATATTGTCATAGCTATCCTATGTTTTCTTTATCGTGATTATGACAATGAATGATTTAGTATCTTTTTTTTTAGTGCATTATTCTACATGTTTTCCTATAAACAAAACATTTTATATATGCCCCGTATCATTTCTTATATACATAAGTATATTTATGAAACTATTTAACAACAATATTTCGACGAGAAAAGATTTTTATTAAAAAGGAGAATAATCTTTATGCGTTCGTATCGTTGAAATACGCTGTTTTTTCCGGCAATCAGCATTTACGCACGGGATAAGGGATATACGTAGCAGTTCGATTAAATATAGTACCGTAGTTTAATGTGCGATAATATGACGCCAGAATTCGCAACGATAAAATGTGCAACAAAAACGTTGATTTATATTAACACTCGAGAGATATTCTACAAATAACTACAGCATAAAACTACAAAATTTGATTGAGTCATTGGCGTCATCGCGTAGTGAGTTGGGACATAATTATTACTTATTTTGTACTCCGATCAAACTTTCCTTAAGTTGCTACGAACAAATGCCTACGACTGTCTAGCAAAGTCAATAAAATTTGTTTTCGAATCGGATCCAGTTCAGTTTTTTAAAAGTAAAATCTACAGGTATATTTGCTATACTATCTGTAAATAATTCTATATTTGTCATTTAATAAAATTCACTTTAAAATTCCAAGAATTTTTTGGCGAACAAATTTTATTATAATACCAAAAATTATAATATTTGCGAAATTTTGATTCACTACAGAATTTCAAATTTAACCAAAGTCTGTGTATACAATGTTGACGTATGTAAAGTGCGTCTACTTATCGTAAAATTGAAATTTATCTTTGTATTGATTTTAAAGCGATGAAAAAGCAAGATTGAAAATGAGGACGAGAACTTTTTGTTAACCTTTTTTTTCTTAATGCTTTGAAATAAAAAGAGGATTACATTTTTATTCGTGCGAACCTGTTTTCCAAGCATAGTGTCATTTTCTAGCAACATCTATAATGATTTCACGAATGTGAAGAATGTACTCTCATTAAGAATAAAATCATTCACATTACATCAGTCTCAAGCAATTAAAATATGATATTAGTAAGTACAATTAAGTTAATATTTGTTGTACTTAGATACTGAATTAAGTTTATTACGCATGTAGTTTTTTCAAAATTAGTTTTGTTTGTCTTAATTTCAAATCTGACAATGATGGATGTCAAGAATTTGTCAGTAGTGCTTTTAATGTTACTTTTCACATTCTTATTCGAAGAATTTAAGACAATGATCACGAATTAAAGCTGTCGAACCTGAAACCACAACTACACGGTTCGTAAAGAAATTTCTTTCTCTTAGGATAAAAAAGATAAGACCGTGTTTCGGGTATTTGCTATGCGATACAGGAATACCCTTCTTTAATCTATATAAAAACCTCGGAATAATTACCGTATCTAATCACGTGGCGTGAAAATCCATTCACGCGAATCGACCATAAATTTACAGTGACTCGATGTCGTCTTGTCACAATGAAACAAAATAATAATAAAACGATTCATTTTAAATAAAGTGAAGGAATTATTATATATGAAATGTTGAAAAGAAATAATAATAATATTATATATAATATTTAAATGAATTCATTAAACGTGTAGTGCACGTGTGCGTGTGTGTATTTTATTCCGGAAGGATGTGACAATTGTAATGTCATCAATTTAACTGTTAGTTCTAAGTTCGTCAATTACTTGGATTTTATTTTTCCTGCAGGCTTGAGGTTACATAAGATCTGTCGGCCGACGCATTTATTACCACTTCCTGTTTGCATTAAAATCTACGAGAAATTTTCGTTCTGAAATTTAAGCACATGCGCTTTGAGTTATTAAGAAATAGAAACAAATGAAATTATATCTTTCGGTTATACTTCGATCTATATAAAAACTCCTAATGTTGAAAGTTGTCAGTTATTAAATTGAATTAATCCGAATAAAGAAATGTTTTTGAAACAGTGCAAGCATATTAAAAACTATAAATATGTATTAATACTTATAGAAAACGTATTAAACATTTGTATAGTCTTTTTTTTTTCATTTCGATAATCAAAATTTCGGAAACTGATTCACTTATGAATCGTCGTGACATTTGTTATGCTTTAGGTTAATATGCATAAATATGCACTTAAGATACGTAAAGAATATTGATGAGACTACATAGATTCTTTATAAGGAAAGTTGTTAGTTCAATGCGCTCATAAAATGTATTTCTTGGCGCATCTCAGAAGTGAATTACAATTTTATTACATTTTGATTAACTTAAGTATATTTAAATCGATTTACTTTTCGCCTGTCACATTTTATGCGAAAAATTTACTTCCTATATCGGAGTAATATCAATTTTTACTTCATGTAATTAAAGTTTTAATTCTTTTACTACGATTAATTTGAGTATTGTGTAATCTTTGGTAAACTATATATTTTCCTATTAATTCGTCGAATACATTTTTTGTTCGTGTATACCGTGTATACCAAAAATTTTAATGATGTTTTGAAAAATCCTATATTCAATGAATTGAATAATAAAATTGATTATTGAATAATTAAAATGATAACTACGGATGTAAAAAACTGAGGACCTTGATTGTAAAGTAAACGTAAGGAATTATATTATGTTTCTAACTGAAGCATTATGTATCCGTAAAATGGTATCATCGAAAAAAGAAGTGAAATGTAACAATACAGCTTTTACTCATTTCCGAATCACTTTATTTTAACATTTTTAAGTATTAAATCAGTTCTTCAGAACGTATACGATACGCAAAAAGTAAGAAAGATTATCAGAAATCTTAACACCATCATCGAATCTGAGATAGAATTGTAGCAGTGTTTTGCTTTGAATTTCTTTTCTCCTATGAGATTCATTTTGCCAAAAGTGAAAGCTTTAGAATTAGTCGCCAGACTGCATGCCGATTCCTTAATCTATTCAAGTAGAGAGACCGTTCTAAATTTCTTGCGAAAATAAAATATATTCTTTAGAATAAAACTGTGATTGATCACAAAAAATATCTAGAAAGCGGAACAATAATTCTGTACAAAATCTACTTCCCTGATTCTTCTTTTTCATTATGATGTTAAGCAATTGAGAAAATGCAATGTATAGTTTCACCGACCTTCGGTTCAATTCTAGTTGTGGTCTTCCACTTGAGAAGATGATTTGTGTTTTGTACTATATGTATAATCTGATCATATAAAGAGTGTCTTGTAAGAATCTACCTGTTTTGGTGTATTTTACTTTGTTTTCAAAATATAAGAGTGTTGATAACCAAAACAAATTTTATTTCATTTATTGAACCTTTCAGAACTTCGAGTAAATTTTTAAAATTATGAAAATCGACAAATACGATGAATCATGAAAATCGGCTCGTAATTTCAGTTAATCACATACGTAATGCGACTGCAGCGATCGCGCTTCATGTAAGATCAGTGATTACATACATTATTGTACAGAAGTATATGCAATAACTTATATTCCTCAGTGCAGTGAAGAAACGTGAAATTTACGTGGAATTACCAACTTTCGCTTATGTATGAATGAAGTCTCTGATATATAAACATGAATCGATTAAAATTATTAAAAAAAAAAATAAAAAAAAAACAAATATTGTCACCTACTTTATTGACTTCATCCATTGAACACCTCCCTTACGGAAATGTACACCAAAAAATATTGTTCGGGGTCCGAAATGACACCCAAGTCGGTGTAAACACTAAAAAAATGGGTGTAAACACTAAAAGGGTGTAAACACTAAAAAAATTGGGGTTTACACCCAATTGGGTGTCATTTCGGACACCGAACATATTTTTTTCTGTGAGGGCTATTACGAATTCTCATAAAATACGAACGAAATGGTATGAAATATCACACCAATGTCACTCTAAACACGGAGTAAAATTACGATCATCTTTTTATACGCATGTGTTATCTGGACGTACTGAAATTCCATTCTTTCGTTTTTAGTGTAAAACATAGGCTGCTATATAATCCTGCATATGATGAATAAATAATTGAAACAAACGACGGATGTCAAAAATAATATTTACTCGTACGTATCAAAACAGCATATATATAATTTCATTTCGAGTTCTCAAGATAATGTCCCCCTTATAGTCTGGAATTCTACTATTTTCTGATGAAAATCGATTCTTTTCCTAGAATTCAGTAAATTGTATTGTCAAGAAGTATGGATAGTATATGTACTCGACTATAAACAAACATTCATATGATTATGTTTTGCTCAAAAGATTTCGGTTAATAAACTGTAAATTATTATTTTAATCAAACGCATTTGTGGAAACCTTGCCACGAATTCAGAAGATATCGAATTTATAAGAATATTTTTCATTTACATGAAGTACCTACACACTGCTAACTACCTGTATATCTTCGACTATAAACGAAGTGTTTGCCAATTCAAACTTGCAAACGCCAAGAAAAATAAATATACATGTCTCTCCTGGATGAAATAATGCCAAGAGATGATCTGAAATATCGCACTTTTCGTACAATAAGGAAGTAGAAATCGTATCCATTATACAAAATTATTTCGGTCATACAACGAACGAAATATTTGGACAAAGTTTCGTATCAATGAAAAATTAAGCATCAGAATATAGATTTAGAAAAATTGTAATAAGTTTTCAATAATTGTGGATTATCATCACTTCAATGCTTATAACCTGTTAGAAGGGATTAAGCCAGTGGACAGATTAAGACAGCCGCTGTGAGAGAACTTATAGCCAATACAGGTGTAATATTTATTGCGATCCTGTTATGCGATTTCATTGCGGTTATCAATTGAGTTTTTCCTACCAGACAATGATATCTCGTCAGAAAACATATTTTTATATTTAACATTGCAGCCAATAGAAATGCATTCATAGTGCTGATCATAAAATCAATAAAAATTGAGCAAAATAATTCAATCGGTGTGCCAAGTCGGTACTATCGTTCGCGAATCAATTTTAATAATTATGATTAGCTTTCAGATGAGGATCATTTAAGTTCTTTCATGTTTTTTTATGACCACTGAAATTTTAATCTACTGTCACGACTCAGCATGATCATAAACAATTTTCTAATTGTTTTCGTCATCTGTTATCTTCGATGACCAATGACCAGCAATGATCAATCGTTCTTTTTTACTCTCATCCTGTCAATTGTGATTTGGATCGTTACAAGCAAATTGACTTTTGCGCAATTGGGTATCGTTTCGGACACCGAACCTATTTTTTTTCTGTGAGGGTATGCTTGATTCTTACGAAATTAGTATAAGAAAAGCATAATAATACCAATTAAATGGCAACATTACAAATGCCCTTGAAGAAATTAAATAGGTCTTCGCGCCCATTGGCTTCTTTTGTTTTTCTACACGGAAAAAATGTCTAGCCAGAAATATTTCAGCGACATATCTATCTAATGCAGCCAAACATTTTTCCCATGTAGTTCTGAAGCGAGGAAAAAGAACAAGAGAAATGCGTGCGTGTGTCTTTGTGTGTGTGAGTGGGCGAGTGAGAGCTAGAAATTCTCGCATCAGCCATCGATTAGCGTCGTTACTCGAAATCCCATGGTTCTTTCCCTAGTGGGTGATCTTTTACGAGGGAAGTATAACCACGGGTAGATTTTGGGGTTCTTGATACTCGATTCTACGAAACTGTGACGGTGTGCGTACTTATGCGTGCGAGGCTTTGACGTCAAAGCTGACCCTGGATTTCTGTAGATTGGTTCTGTAGAAGCGGTACTTATGTTCTCGAGGCTGCCGATGTTCGCCAATGATTAGCGCTTTCGCATATACATACACACGTATACGAATACGAGCGTAGGGCCTACTCGTTGCAATAAGACGCCGATCACGATCGCTATGAACTATTTTTGCCCACTGCTAGCAGCTGCCGGAAGTGTGCCTGCACGCCCGGTATAGTAGCTGTTACGTGTTTCCTGGTAGTCAGCACTACTCCGATTGCACGTCAGAATGCGTCACTTGTCTTGATGACGTATAGCAAACATTGGACCCACGATTTCGTGATTCGATTTCTAACAGGAATTTCTCGCAGGAAACGAGCCTCCCACCACGTGTACGACATGTTCGATTAGTTACTCACGATGAGGCGACGTCGTCGCTAACGGTACACTGGCACGAGGACTGGAAACTGTTGCCAAACTTTATTTCGGTAATGTATGATTTATCAATTAGCAGTAAATCACCGATGCTACGTATAAAATACAGTCGAAATATCGTCCCGAGAATTGCTCGATTGGTTTTCGAGACAGAAACAGTTTGACTGTTGACATTTACAATTTTGTCTTCCATTGGAATGAGTATTTCATTTTCACCAAATTTATGTCAAAATTTCATTTGAAGTTCGCCGCGTGTGCTAAAAGAGTTCATCTCTAACTTGATTTCAAGTACTACTTTTTTCTCACGGTGGATTTCAGATGTTTGAAAATAACATCAGATGTTATATTGTGTAATATTGACGGTTCACATTTTGTGCAAAAGCAATCTATTTACCATTATATTTTAGCCGTCCATATTGGTAATAAAAATAAAAGGAATTGATGATTACAATTTTTAACATTGTTCTTTTCAAGAAACTACAATCCAGGATATGCTGACTTGTACTGAAAGTCAAATCAAGGATTCCTATCCACGTAAAACCGATTTATTGCTAATCCCAGTAGCGGATTCCAGCTCCATGGACTCTCGCATATCGAGATACATGAAAGTTCTTTTGGTGGAAATTTCGATTTGAAGTATAGAAAACTTTCTACAGTTTTATATTGAACTCTTCCATCCAACAAATCTTTAAAAGTCTTTATACAGTAGTTCAAGTAAAAATTGAAATGTAAACGGAAGATTCACTATTTTTTCAGGTATTATCTTGGATTCATTTGAAGTGAACCCATAAAAATATCCAGATAAAATATTATACGTGTTTCGAATAACTTTCTTTTTTGGTATTTTAATCAAATATAATGGATTATGTAATGCATACGTCGGGAGGCAGAGATATTGTTTTTCGTCATGGTCTTATTTACTGAATTTAGGTCACTGTTTTGGCTTTGCACACTGTTGTCCCGGAGTCTTTCTGCGTATTCCGTCGAATTCCCCAAAGATTGTACGATGGTTCTCTTATCGCTCATAGGTTGTCTCTCCCGCTTAAGTTACTAAATCATAAAATATGAAAACAGACCGGGGGGATCAAGTCAAGAACGCGAGATGTAGTTTATTTTTTCAGTAATTACGGTTAGACATATATGTCAAACGGTTAGATATATATATCAAATATTCGCGTCTTTGTACCTGTAACAATAGTCGAAAGACTGAAGATGTGATAACGACTTTGCTGCACCGTCGTGCATTATGGTAACACGTTCAATACAGATATTGCTGCGTATTATACTGTCTATTCTATCGATAGGAGTAATTATCCAGAAATATTACTGTTAAATCACATTTATAATTCTCTTGATATATGATTCTGTTCAACTCCATTTATTAATACAATCTATTACAACAACAATGTCTATAATTTTTATTTTACATTGGATAAGAATGGTATGTAGGTAGTGTTCCTTTGAATAGTACCTTTACAACATTATTAACATTATTTTATTTACATAAATTAGTTTTTAAAATACTTATTGTTTGTATTTTGGGAATATAATAAATTATTCTTATATCTTCTTAATATTGAAACACTTTTAGTCTTGCTTAGTAGATTCAATGCTAGCTGGTTCGGGTGAGTGCTTAGCCTTGTCTTGGATCATTTCCGGAATGTTTTTATTTCTTCTCGAACATACGATATATATGCTTAGATCATGTTTCATCAATTCATTAGGGACGAACCATGGTGCAATTATAATAGTTCGCAGAACTTTGTTTTGGAATATCTCTAAGATTTCAATATTAAAATTGGAAGCTGTGCTCCACCGTTGGATGCCACAGATCCAAACTGGTTTTAAGATACATTTGAAAACAAGTAGTTTACTTTCTAACGAAAGTTTTGAGTTTCTTCCTTGACATACCTTAAATGAAGTTTTGTTTAATTACATAGAATAAGAAACGGTTATTTTAATTGTGCTCTTTAATTCACTAAATGTCTGCAATAGTTTTAAAATAAATTAGCATAATCGATAAATATGTAGTAGTAAGAAATTGTACTGGTTTCTATCAGTGGCGTTACCATGAACTTCTGGATGATTAAAAGTACGGCATCGTAGTCGTGTGGTTTTCCTATGACAGATGAAAAATATGCCTGATTTTATCGTCATGACGCACGATATTTCTTAAAACGGAGTTTCCATCTTACTTCGGTTGTATGTACAGAAAACAAATGAATCAATGTAATTCATATAATAAAAATAATCATTTTAACTTTGGTGTCATTGTTTGCATCGCAAACATAAGTAGTATATATATTATTTTAACAATTTTTTATGAGTATATATATTATAATATTCACTTATGGGATATAATCACACTAAAAATTATTGATTTCATTATAGATACATAGGCGAATTGCGATATTACTGAAGTGTTTGAGTAGATAAAGTATTCTGTTCAAGATCTAAAATGTACGCTGTAAATGTATTATTACTATTATTATTATTGTCATTATTATTATTATTATTATTATTTATGGGCATTTCAATATGCTATTGTAATTTCCTGCGATTTAAGACATTATTGCTAGGTAATGCATCTTCATTTGTACAGTCAGGATTATTCCCACGTGAAATCGTGCCTGACCATTTTCCTTAGATGGATGCTATAAAAAATATCATTTGTTAATAATTTTCAATTTTCGAAAATTAGAGTTATTAATGATTCTTTTTAAACAAAATTAAATTTTAAACAAAATAAATAAAACAGTTTTGTTCTGTATCTCTTTGATGGTTCATAACAATAATTCGAACCTCTTAATCGAATAAAACTTTAAATATCACGAAGATGAATGACGCGTTGAACCCACAATTAAACAGACACTCAAGAATCAACCGTCCTAGGTTATTGTTCGTGCCCAGCTGAGCGAACGTCTTTAAGTTATATCATTTCATGTTGAAATGGCGTCTCTCTGATGGAGTAGTAAAAACTTGTTCACGCCTCGCTAATTTTAAGATCTGTTGCACAATTATATATGCATAACTGGTTCTAATTATAGCGTTATCCTATTTTTTTTTGTATTTTGTTTAGTGGTGCGAAGGTATTTCATTTCAATCTGAAATTGAGGTACATTTTGGATGTTGTTATAATTTATATTATAGCTTCCTTCACTTTTGAAGTTGAATATCTTTACCGCCATTGAAAGATTTTAAATATTAATACACCATTAAAATTAGCATTTCTTCATTCGATTATGTGATGCATACAATAATTTTTTCAACAAAAACAGATTAATGTCAATGGTACTCTGTTATTTCAATGTTGTTACTAATATTTTAAGAACTTTTCTTTATCTTTTTTAATTTCGATCAATGTTGAAACATCACCAATGGCAGGTAAAAAATTGGTGTTTTAATTTTTCAGAATTAACCAACAAAAATTGAAGTTGATTTAGATTATTCTTATCGAATATTCAATCAAAGATGTTTTTTTTCAATTGTTTTCTTCCTTATACTTCATATTATTGTATGTAGAGCAAACTCTAAAGCTTTACCAATCGATTCCTTTTAAATACATGCTATGCATGCTGAATGACCAATACGATTTTACCATGACAGGACGCCCAATTAGCTTACCCTGTGTATTGGTCGACCAATCAATTTCGACCTGATGGTTATTCGATCAATCATTTACCGCTGCAATGGACCTACGACGCGTCATAAGTGGACGTACAATTTGCCTAATTGATTAAATCTCTTAACTATACTGTCACTACTGTTTTTATGTCAATAGTTTTCCTCATTTTGGTCATTTTACGATTTTGAAATGCACAAACGCAACTAAATATTGAATCCTCGATCCGTGGTTAAGACTACTGAGGTATACGGTACAAAAAGTAGGTTAAATTTTAATATTTTTTGTATGATGGTACTTTCTTGCTTTTGATCAAATATTTTATAATTTCGAAGTAATTCAATAAAATGCAGAAAAACCAAAAACATTTTCCTGAAAATTATTAAGTATATGCCATAAAATTTAAGGAAAGCTTCCTGAATGAAAAAATTCCCTGGCCAGATAAGAATAAATTTATTGTAAAATGAATAAATTCGACAATGTCTTCCGCGTAATTTACACTTCGATCGATCAAAGTGTCTATAACATCTCTTACGCAAATGACGCAAATTATACCAGCATGTGAGAATTTCAAATTGGCTTAATAATTTTATCGAGTGCTGTACGTATAAATTCAACGGCAATTCGCTAACGAGACCTGTGTCCGTAAATAAGTTCTAATGGATTTCGAGTCGATGACGTTTTAACGATGGAATGATCGCTCTTAATCTCTTTTTATGGATGTACGCCATTAAGCATTTGGTTCATCGACCGGAACGTAGCCTTGAAGTTGCCCAAACTTCATCACGATTTTTGAAAAACTTCGAGAACGAATCCCGACCATGATATTCTAATCGCTAATAATTGAAGTCATTTGAATTCACCGTCGTAAATACCTTACGATCAAGGCCAGGTTTTAATGAGGAGACAGACAAAGTATGCATTATCGTGAGAATCCGTAAAGTCTGATGATTGTCTTTTAAATTGTAAAATCACTGTTATTCAAATTCGCATAAATTAAAAATTATTAATCCGCAATTCAAGGTTTTGACGCGGGCGACGTAAGTTTTGATGCAAATATTATTGCGAACTCGCACTTGGCGCAGGACAAGTTTTGCAAGATTATTTTATAATAATTATACTCGACACCTGTGAGGACTAATAACGATTGTAATTTTTAACAGAGAGAATTTTGTTGAGACAGGCAAATAAGGTTTCGGTAACTTAATTTTCGTGAACTCTCTTCATCAATTTTTAAATAAGAACGTCCCTTAGCAGATTTCGATGAGAACGTTCGAACATTGTTTTTCTCGTTTAAAATTGCATTCTGATGTTCTGCTTGGTGATTCTTCCTTACATCAATTAGAATTACCGTTGTTCAATTTCGTTACAATGCAGATTTCAAATTATATGCAATTAAAACTTCATCAGTATATGCACGAAGTTAACGTTAGCTCGTTTCTTTAAATCGTGATTGGATAACTTTGTTTGCTTATTGTCATTCCAATTCTATTGGTAGAATTATTTTTTATTTCGAACTTTAATGATAAGAAACCATCCTATAGGCTCTTTTTAATTTTTCAATCAGTTCAATGGACAAGCTTTTGAAACAGTTTTTGTTTATTATTCCTGACCCAGTCATAGGTGTCCATCTGGTATTTAGATCAAACATCATCATAATATTATGCGTTAATGTATTGTAATCCTATGACTTTATGCAAAATACGTTTTGCCTATATACAGATTCTGATAGATTCGAGCTTACGTATCCATTTACATTTTAAATGACCGACGCAATGTTGGTTAAAATTTGACCGTGGAATTAATGATTCGCACGCTGGTGGTGTGCGAGGCTCGGTTAATTGGGCGTTTAGGATGTCGAGCTGGATAATGCAGCTGCCGACGTAATGGGCCACGATGATAAACTAGTGAGTCATGCATGCAAGCACATGAAGTAAATAATTACTCCATATATGTAAGAGAAGTAGGCAGACCACGTTTCGAAGTTAGCGTCGAAACGCTTTGTAATGTTTTCAATTCCGCGTCAGCGTCCAGGTTCTGTCGCAAGCGACGTACGTTATATTAAGATATTTTGCCGCAATTATCACTGTTTATCTTCGTCTGACGCGTGGCCTGGTATACTTTCGAGCTTAAGATAAAAGTGGATAAGTAATCGATAAATAAACAATGAAGCGGATTTAAGAAAATAAGCGACGACGAAAGCTCGCCTTTATGTGGGAGGAAATTTTTCCAAGCACAACGCGTTGTGCGGTCAGTCATGTGTAAAAGTGACTAACCAACTAGAAAGCACCTGGTTTGATTATCGATAAGTGGTGTGGTCTTTTTTAAGCATTCTGTAGACATTTTAATTGAATAGAATATATTTTGTGACAGTGATAAGTGAAGCAGGTCCTGTTTCGCTTTTTATCAGTAACCGCCTGGGCTTCTGGTTCTGGATTAGTGTATAGGATAATTTGAAACTAAAATACTAAATCAGATTCATCTCCGTCGTATTTTTAGTTTACTTTTGACCGTTTACGGTTTTGGTATACCTGGGAGTAAAATATAATAATCGCCAATTTTACAAACTTTACCATGTTGTGATAGTGTACAAATTCAGTAGCATAAATATACACACATTTTCAGAAACTACAAAAGTTAAAATTTAGAATTAATAGACCGTAGGAAATGATACAAAACACTTTTTAAAATAAAAAGTATTGTAAACAATAAAATTTGCTACGATGACCATCTCGCTTTTCCATTTAAGGTGGTTCCCTTCAAATCAACATTTCTTTACAACATATAATGAAAAAAATATATGTCGTTTATTAAAAATCAAAGACTATTGTGGTATTTTTTTAAAACTCCTATTGCCGACTTAGTTTTCGAGAAAAAAATTATTTTCAATCGTGTCGTTTTGCACTGTTTATATGTACAGTCCTCAAAAATTGCC